>JAVQJL010046564.1:0-12882 GCA_036024295.1 Nannoperca obscura
CTGGGGGGGCGGCGGGGGGGCCGTTTTTTTTTTAAATTGTGAAAAAATAAAATTTAAAACCCATCTTTTTTTATTCCCCCCCCCCCCCCCCCCCCCTCCACACACACACACACACACTCACACACACACAGAATGACACCAAAGGAGGTAAAACGGTGGAGGTAGATAAGACGCAGCATCAATGACAAGTTTGGAGTCGCTCATAATGAACAGAAATACTTTGCAGCTCGATAGCAGATCGTTTCCACAAAATTGAAAAATCTTTTTTTTTCGGCTTTGGGGGAATTTTCTTATTCACCAATCACACATTTTCGCATCGCATTTGTTTGTCAGTAGATTTTCTTTTTGATTTTTATATTTTTGATCCGGATCCAGCCCCGACTATTCAATGGAAGTATGTTACCAGCTGCCGGTTTTGCCTCTTGACAGGCCGGTTCCCAAGCATGTCCTCAGCCGGAGGGGAGCCATTAGTTTCAGCTCCAGCTCTTCTCTCTTCGGGGCTCCTGATCCGAGACAGCTGTCACAGGTAAAGAAACAAACAAACAAACAAAAATCCAATGCTTATTTGTATTTTTCTATCATTTTGTCACAATGGGGTTGGTTCTGGACCTTAAAACCAGCAACAAAACAAACATACTCTAAACAATTATATGAATAATCCACAAGAATCTTGCAGGTGGTTATTGGATATCTAGGCCCTAACACACACTGAACACTCACTTGCACAGACGCACACAACATTTTCTTATCTCTCAGAACTAAAACACACACCAACCAGCCATCTCTTAAAACCACTTTGCATTTGTGCATGTTGCCCACAGATAAAGGCCCTCTTGACTTACACTTTACCCAGCAATGACAGCATGAAGCCTAAAGTAAATCCCGTTTACTCCTGGGACTTGCTGCATTTGTCAGAAGGAACATGCCACAAAGAAACATAAATCATCGAGTCATACTTAAACTTCCTGCTTTGTCAGTCTTGAATTCTTGAAAATGTGCCTCTGGTTGAACCTGCCTCTGTATTTCAGCTCTGCGGTAAAAGAAAAGATAGGCCACAGTCTTCATGTTGTGGGCTCACGTTTTGCTTGACTCTTGCGTACAGAGAAAAAAAACTGGCACAGCACAACAATGCATTAGCCAAGCATTGAGTCACAGCAGAGTAGAACATCTGTCTCGGAGGATGTACCGGCCATCAGGCCTTTCGTCCAGTACGCTTGCTTAACTAACTGAAACACTCGTGTGCCTGCAACCTCAGCTCGGGGGAAAAGTTGCACATCGGGTCATGAGTCAATGAACTCCCTCCCCACTGTGTTACACTTTAAAAAACAACAACAACAACAACACCCTTACTGCTGCTTCAGTGGTTTTGCACAAAGGCAGCAGGGTGTACCGTCATCTCTTCGGGGTCACGTCCCGCTCGTTGCTCGCCGACAGAAACTCCCCCCCCGGGTTATTAGTGTTGTTGACCGCTGTCGTGAAATGTTTGATAAGCTGGTTGGTCAAGACTTTTCTGACCATCTTCACCTCGTGTTGGGTATGTGTATGTTCACTCCAATACCTGCAGCCATTATCCTTCCACTCCATCATCACTCTCCACCTTAGTTAGGAAGACTTAGGGCCTGAAGGTGTCCCGTGCTTTGTGGTGCTTGGATCTTGCTTCTCAGACCTCAGCCCGAAGGAAGGATCCCTGGTAAGATCCCTGGAGAGCTCCCAAAGCCTCAGGAGAAAACCCCTCTCAGCAAAATGCTAGATTGCTCATCCTCTGCGTACAAACACAAGCGTAAAGCTATTGTGTCACTTGGGTTCACCAGTTCATTTCTCAAGTGGGTCAGAGTTCATTTCCGTGCAACAGGTGTGAGGTGCGCTGCTATTGTGCTCCTTTGTCGTGAAAAAAAGGGGTCGTTTGCAACAAGAAGTGTGCTTTGTCGTAATAGGTGAATTTCCAGTGAAACAATGACATGCAGAATGTCATTTTTTGGCGGAGAAATTGCTAAACGGCAGTGAAGGTTTACAAAAACTTTTGCTTTGTGCAAAAACAAGACGGCGACAGCGAGGGATTCAGTAATTCAACATAAAGACCTGCTGACTATTGTCTTTCTTTTTTTTCCCCTCTTTTTTCTTCCAAAACACGAGCAGAATCGGGTGAACATGCATGGATATACAGCAGTGTCACTCAGCCTTTTGCCACAGAGCAATTACACATCTACAAATATTGTTTTTCGGGCCCTATTTACGACCATAAGGGTGCATTTGTCCTTGGTGGCGGCTGTGTTTTTGTGTGTGGTTCCGCAGGCCTGTTGTTTGTGGAAGCAGTTCTGGACTACCATTGCAGAAAAAAGGCAGTTAGGCATGTGCCTGGGCTCTGTGGGCAGTGGTTTGGCTCGCTGCCAGACTCACAGATGGCCGGAGTCTCAGTCTCTTTTCTTTCTCTGGCTATCTTGTTCCTCTCACTCACAGGCTCCCTCTCTTTCTTTCTCTTTCTCCTCCACCCCCCTCCCCTCACAGATGAAGACATTTCCTCTAGTAAACAGAGGACGAGAGAGTAGGGTTGAAGGCCCGACGGAGTCTCAGAAGAATGTGCCACTCTGTGGTCGTGGAATGCTTATAATGGGTGTAAATATGCCGTTGAAGAGGCGTCGAAAGCATTAACGGCATTAAATAAATGCACTCATTTATTTATTACAATGCCTCTATTGTTTTTATTACAATGGCTGTTGGCTGCTTGTTGATTCATTGCTAAAAGTGAGGTGGAAGATGATTTGAATTTTGCTCGTATATAGTGATGATGCATGCTGGTCCCCTCTGGCTTCTCTGGATGGAAGGGTAAACACAGTGCTGAGAAAGATTAGATTGTTGCAGAATAAAAGGGCCAGGAGTACGAAACGAGGAGTGGGACGCGGCGGAGACTCACACATTTCATGTGCACGTATTTGCACACAGTTTGTTTAGCATCACCGCACACACATCGGAGACGTTGCACATGGCAGGACTGAGTTTCAGTGTCAAGGTTTGGTGCTGGTAACGAAATCACTCACAGTCACATGGTTCTGACGAGCTCGTGTGATTGACAACTTTTTCAAAAAAGGAAGAAAAACAACAACAAGAATCAATGAACAGATGCACGGTATCGATGAGGCCTGCAGTCACATGTCCCTCGGCTCAGTCCATCATATCACAGTCAGAGATATCATCAAGAGCGTGTTGGCCACTGACCCTAGATCGACTCCTTCTCATGATGATAGGCCTGTGCGTAAGGGTGGGAGATAGCACAGCTTGTTTCATCCACACTATGGATGTCTCTGTGCAGAGCATGATAAGGGAATACACTACAGTTCTTCTTTCGGAGGGAGTTACTTTGTTGATTTTAACTGAACCGATGAGTTGTTGTTTTTTTTACTTCGGATTGACGTAGTTTCAGGATGTGGTAAGAATGCTGAAGGAGCCGTTCAGACTCTGAGCTTGGTGTTTCACAACCTTTCTCAAAAACGTTAACTCTCTCCCTGCCAAAGTTGGGTTTTCTGCGATGCTGTGCATGAATGAGCTGGAGTGCATGCTACTGTTTGCTATTAACCGGAGGATGTGTATTATTTTTAGGAAATAAACAGGAGCCAGACCTTACACCCTGTCTTCATTTTAACATGCACACTCTCCGTTTCTTTGCCTGCCTCTCTCTCTCTTTCTCTCTCTCTCTCTCTCTCTCTGTATGGGCCTCTCTTGTCACATGACCATTTTGTTTTTGTGCTGCAGTGTCGAGTGCAATCGGCCGTGAGAAAGTGGCTCCACACAACGGACACAATGTCGGGCCAACTGCTCGGGCTGAATATTAATCATATTTACTGTAGTCCTATAGACATATGAGATGAGCATATACAGGAAGAGAGGGTTTATTTACCACGGTTAATAGTTTCAAACACCAAACAGTTGTCCCACAGGTCTGGTTGGCTGGTTGGGTTTTGTTTGGTTAAGAGTTCCGGGGGGGGGCATCAAGCTGGCCCAGAGAAGCAATTACAGCCTGGATGATGTTTAAAAATGAATGAAATTCCTGTCCAGGGTAGACAGCCTGTGAGAATATGAAGCAAGTCTCCCACCGTCCCCCGTCCCCATCTCTTAACTCTACTTGTTTTATAGCACTGCTAAAAGCACATTTATACAAGGCCCCTTTAAACACGGTGTAAAGAAGGCTTAAATCATTTTCAGACACTTTGCCCGCCGGTAAAAGAAAACAAAACAAAAATATACCATTTGTTGCAAATTTATTACTGCTTGACAAGCACGCTGCTTTGTTCTTTGGCCACGACACTGCCCTGTCATCCGCCGGCTACGGCATCGGGCCAATTCACCCCAGGCCTCTCTTCAAACCCAGCCCTCTGTCAAAAACTCACTGCAGCCAGAGTGTGTCAGAGCGGACGGTGTTCTCATGAAGCGCTCGTACAACAGGTAGACTCTATCTAGGGCTTTTGTGTATGCAACGCCTGGTGCAGAAACGCACACGTTCTCTCTCTCTCTCTCTCTCACTCTGCGTTTATGGCCTAGCACTCAGTTACTGGAATGTGCCGTACTACACAGCAGAGCGCTGCAAGAGGTCATAACTCAGAAGGAAGCTTTCAGTTCATGAAACCGCGCTGAGTCCGGCTGCTTTTATCTCGGAATTTACATGTGCGTGTGTGTGTGTGTGTGTGTGCGCGCGCGCACTCCTTTTGTTTCTTATATGGCTGTTTATAGGAATACTGCTGGGTTCCTCATTTGCTCGGGCCTCAGATGACTTACTGACATTGCAATAGGCCTTTCCTCAGCTAAAACCCAATTTTAAAGCTAAAGTGACATAATAAAAGCAGTTTTTGTGTCTGTGTGTGTGAAACGAGGAAGTGTGAGAATGCTGCACTGTGCACTGGACCTTTTTTGAATACCTATCAAAGGGCGTCAGTCTGCAATATCAGCTCAATCGCAATGCTACGATGACAAGAGAGCATGTTTGAAAACGCCACAGGGCTGTTCTGAATTTGAGTTCTTGCAACTCAGCCAGGGCCTTTTTTATTTAAACAGGCGTACATACGCACACACACACACACATGCGCACACACAATACATTAGTCTGTTTGCTTTGACCAAACATCACTATAACAATAAGGCAGTTGTTAATGGGGACAAAAAGCAGACATTCAACACACCTTTACAGGCAGAATTACACCCGTATCCAGTAAGGTCGCCGGAGTTCACATTTCTGAACATTCGCAATGTTGTTGGCGTCAGTCTTTGAAGCCGCAGGGTTACTCACGGAGTCTGAAGTTTTGACATCACGTGACCTCCTGACCTCAGAAACCATAGCGCTGTGACCCCTGGCAGCGAGACTAAGCTGAGATAAGAAACAGAGCCGTATGTAAACGAGCTCACGTGGAATTGCACGGAGCACAATGAGTGGACTGTTATGCTAGCAGTAAATTCCAAACAAAACAGAATTTGGCTTGCTCTCAACACGAACTGGCTGCAACTCCAGGTGTTTGGTTAAAGGCACTCAAAGCAGAGGTCATGCTTTCGTACGTCCCTTAAAACTAAGTATAGAGCTTGAGTTAAATTCGTAAAGCTTGATGGAAGTTAAAGGGAAATGAACGTGGCCTGCAAAGCTATTTGGGACGTCGTTAAACTGTTAAATGTAACATAAGTGCTTGTGTAAAAGGTTTCAACAAGTTAGCTCGAGTACCATTTGGCACTTTTATGGTTAAACCAATATCTTTCCTGTCGAATGATTCTACGGGTAATTTAATTTGATGGATACTGACCGCCTCACTTCATGCAGTGTTTACTAGTTGTCAGTTTTAAGAAAACTGCTCACCCACACAAGTCAATTACAAATCAAGCTAAGGTTTGTGTAAGCACTGAACTGTGTACTAGTGAGCTTCAACTGTGACTTGATTTTACCATATATAAGTTATGCATATATCCGATCAGGTTTTTACAAAAGGCTTGTTGCGTTTCTGGATGTTTCAAAAACTGTCAAAGCACTGTCAAGGATTTGACAGAGATGGATGCTGACTTCAATAATAACCCAGCGAGTCAAATTTTTCCCTTCACACCCTGTTTTTGCATGAGCCATAAGTGTTTAAAAAAAAAAAAAAAATGCCACAGGCCAACAGATTGGTAGAAATGTTAATCCTAGCCCGGCCTGGTTTGATGCCAGAGGCTGTGGGTCAAATGCAAAGTGGCAACCAGCACGTCTCAGCAGTGAAGCCAAAGCATAAGTCCCTAAAGCGGCAATTTCTCTAGTGGTGCTGGCCCGTCGGACTCTTGACTGTGTTAAAGTCATTGGAAAAATCCAACAGTTTCTATCTTTTTAAATGCAAAGTTGATGCATATTTTCTACTAACAGTTCTTCTAATCTATAGGGGGGGCCGTTTTTGAAAATAATTTCTTTTTTTTTTCACCCATTGCTCATCCCTGCTTCGCTCCATCCAGCTGTCCTAAAGTTAGGTTGTTTTATTTTGTTTGAGACTCTTATAACTGACAGTTTGTGATGAGGTGTGAACCCAGATCCGAGCTTCAAATCTCCCCAAAGAAAACCATTGATGTCTCAGATGTTTTATCTGTGTTTTTGTGAACATCTGGCAGATTTCCATTAAGCTGGATACCTTTCCAGTGACACACCTGCGAGCAACCATGATCAAAACCCATGATACGAACACTGTACCACCCATGCTTCCAGTTAGATGGTTGAGGTTCACCTCATCTGTGCTTTTAGCCCGCATCTCTTTGTTTAACCAGTTCACATATTTTGATTAATTTAAGCTTGATCCACAGGCTACAAAGCTTGGAAAAATGCCAAAATCTACTGCGGAACAGTTGCACAACAGCTTTTGTCAAACAAAGGAGTTAGCAGTCAGTCACTGTTCTCAAGTCAATTCCTCTTGCAGCTGGTTCATAGTTACCTGTCCAGTAGGTATGTATGTTGCCTGCGAAAGGCTTTTATTGTTAAGCAGCTTGAGCCTTTTCTAGTTTCTTGAATGTAGGATAGAAATTGAACTGGTTAGTTTGCTGTGGCATCAGCTTAGCATGCATTGGTTTTGGTCCTCTCGGTTTATCCTTAATAAAAATGTAGTAATCCCGTCCTCTGAGGATGCAACAGAATACAATCAAGCACAACATGCTGTTTTAACTGTTTTGACTTTCAGAACGGAGCATTATTTTACCCTCCAACATCTGAAGCTAAGTGATGCTAAAATGTAAGATACAGTCACGTTTAGATGAGGCAGGCAGCTTACGCAAACGGGGATTTCAAAAAGGAGATTAACCACTGCTGGACTACATTCCTAATGTTTCTTATGATTTAAAATGTATGATAAGCAAAGAGGGACAACGCGCAAAGTTAACTTTAATACATGAATTACCCGTCTGTGACATTAAGTTTAAGTCCTGCCTTTGACGTCCTGCATCTCCACCTCTTTCTCCCTCAGCTGTGAAGCACAAATGCCAAAAGCACAGAGCGTGCAAAGGGGCTCAAGTTCATGTCGGACCATGACGGGACCACTGTGGTTTCTGTGTGTGTTGGCAGTTGGTACTGCAAGGCGTAGTAGGGGGTGTGTGTGTTGTGGGCTGGCCATTTCAAGGATAAAACGTGACTTTCCCCTCTGTTCATAGTGGGAATGTGACATTGACGAAGTGTTTGCACTGCCGCCTCCTTCTTACCAGCTCACGAGGGAGCACATGCCAATGTCCACTTAAGTGCCAACTGGTGGCTGGCCCTGTGTGTGTGTGTGTGTGTGTGTGTGTGTGTTTGTGTGTAGCTAGCTCTGGCCAAAACGTTTGTTTGGGCAAGTGTTGGCAGGGCTGGTCACTCTTCCATTCCCAGCCCTAGAGCCTGCATTATACAGTTCCCACGCATGTTACAGCCAATACACAACCCCTTTATACACACACACAGACACACACACACACAGCCCATGCTAGATACACACAATCTATAATATGCGCACTAACCACTGGTGCTGTGTGTAAACACAGAGGCCTGTTGACACTAAAATACAGCTTTGCAGATTACCCACCCTGACTCAAGTTGTTTGCTAGCCAGTAAAATATTAGCTTTGGATTGGCGGCTGTCATGAGCTTAGAGGACAGACAGTGTCAGGTGTGTATGTGTGTGTGTGGGAGATTGACAATAATCCTAAGTATATGAAGTAATGAGTGTACAAGCTTCTACATTTGTCTTTGCACGTGTTTGTGTTTGTGGTGTGACCAGTTGACGGCTGTCATTAAATGATCCCAGAATATAGACAGAGTCCGTCAGTAAGCCAACATGGCCAGTCATGCAGACTCCCTGTGGAATGGGTAACCCTAGATGAGGGTAGCCCCAGAAGAAAGAGTGGGAGCGTCGGCCTGGAGGGGCTCTAGGATGTGTGGAGTGCACAGAGAGGTGAGCCAACACTCCACTGTGTCCCGGAGCAGCTGTCTGTCGACAGAGCAAATATGCAGTTACCACAGTCCTACGCGCTACAGCTACTGCTGCGCTTGAGACTCTGCTGCTGCAGCTGCCTCCTGCTGAGGGATACTGTTAGCACTGGATGTGTGTTGCATAAGCAAGTAAAGATGAAACAGACAACTTATCAACTTTATTTGATGGGATCTTCATTCATATTCTGGCAACTCGTTCCCCTTCGGAGGTCGACAGAAACGCCCTTATTCTAACCAAATATAACATTGTTTCATTTCACAGTAGGTCAGAGGTAACTGGCTCCAGAAACTTAAAGTACATGTTTGTTTCTTGTGTGTATTATGTGTCAAAAGGGGTTTAATGCAGCACCTTCAGTGCACGGTGAGCCAGTATGAACAAAGTTTTAGTGTTATCAGAATAAAAGTATAGTATAGCAGTTAAAATGTTACACCAGTAGGAAATTGTGCCATAGTACAGATTTGGCTGTATGGCTTAGACTGGTACTGGATTCCTTTTTTGGGGCAAATTTCCATCAGGCTGTGTATCTGCTGGTATAGAACTGCAGCTGTCTGGGGCCTCTCCTGATACTTCGAGAAGCATTCCCTGATTTTAAATTTGAAAAAAACGACTTTTTCGGTGATTGTCAGTAGCAGAACACTCACTCACTCACCTGTCCAGTTCATTCTCCAAGATGCACAAGGCACGCTTACTCTGTTTTGCCTCACATTCAGGCAGTTCTTTGTCTTTCCTTTTTCTTTGTTTTTCCTTGGCGCACATTGACGAGGAATACATTCAAAATCGAATGGACAAATCAACTGTAGCTGCTTCTTAGGAAGCTATCCAGAATGTTTTTTTAATGAATAGATTGTGTTAATGATTGATCAAATACTCTGCTATTGAGAAATGGTATTGACTTATCAGGGGTTGGTGGGCTGCATCTGTCCTTGTTATCAGTTCCACTACAATAAATTCAAATACAAATTCAAATTCATTAAAACTGCGTCCACCTGCTGAAGTCATATTAGGGAAGTCATTTTTTTATATATCTACTTTTTAGTTTTTCTGTTTTTTGAAGTAAAAAATTCACAGAAAACGTATTTGGTGGTGACAAATCTATTTGTGTGTGTGTGTGTGTGTGTGTGTGTGTGTGTGTGTGTGTGTGTGTCCACATAACTCGTGGGTGTCTCGCATGACTGATAGCAGTGGTGTAAGTGCTGTATCAGGTGGATGATACGAAACTAGAACATGTTTATCAGACACATACATACATACATACATACATACATACAGATACAGATTAGAACGAACATTACACCACCCTCAACTTATCAAGCTATATTTTGTTGTTTTTTGAGACTTCTGGTGAGGACCTATTACGTCGTTGTAATAATATAATTGCAGCAGTATATTGCTATCAACCTTGGACAGTTGTTGATGACGTTTCTCTTTGCTTGTTCAGAGACGAGGGGCCATTTCCTACGACAGCTCCGACCAGACAGCGCTGTACATTCGTATGCTAGGTAAGTGTTTCCCCGCTCTCTGTGCTTACACACATGCATTTTCATTAGGCCCATGCGCACACACTTTCCAGACATCAGTAGGTTTATCTCCTCCGCGATCATGTTCATTTCTTGATACACAATGGCTTAAAAGAAGTGAGATGGGAAATGGATGGATCAGAAATGCAGAGAGGGATGTAGAGATTATGAAGAGATGGAGACGCATTAGAGTGCATGTCCAGAGTCCACGCAATCCCTGGCTGTTTGGTAATCTCTCAATCAGAATAGGTCTGGGTTGTGTGCGTGTCTGTAGTGTTGCATGTCTTTGAAGTTTGAGCAGGTTTGTTAAAAGTACACAATTTTATTTGAATTCTAAATGGACTTACGGTTCATTGGCAGAGTGTGTTTTTGTTTTTATGTACACGTGTCTGTGTGTACATTGTGCGTGTGTGTGTGTGTGTGTGTGTGTTAATTTGTCCAGTTCTGCCCTCAGCGAACCTAAACAGGATAAGCAGTTTAGAAAATGGATGAGAGGATCGCTCTGCCGGGCAGATGGAGTCAAATGCACCCAGGAAGCAGCCAGATCAGCCTTGGCTTCCCAATCAATAAGGTTATTGGGGATAATGGCGCGATTAGAGCCTGTGTGTACCCCCTGAAATCAGTCCACCGCACACACGTGTGCCCATGCGTGCGGCGTTTGCCACCTCAGTTCGTGGATCAGACGGTGTTTGGCTGGCTGTGATCAGCAAGAAAGCAAGAGAGTAGAATTGCTCGGTGTTGTTCATAGATATTAGATTGCAGCTGTGAAACAGCGAGTAGGCAGGGAGCATTAAACAGCAGGCGCAGTTTAGGGCTTACTGAATGTCTTTGTTCAAATCCTATTTACTTTAGCTTTCACATAATATTGCTATACTTTGTTTCTCTCCAACTTGATCTTGCCCGTGAGTCGACGGCCGCACGTGCGTCTAGTCACAGTAATAGCAGTTTATTGAGCTAGCTGAAGAAGCTTGAGCATTTTAATCATTTTACTTGGCTAAGTATGATGACAGTTTCATACGTCACCGGCATGAAGCATCTCTGTGTATAGTTGTTATATTAAATTGAGTATGAGGAGAGGCACGCTAATACAGACTGGTGTTTGCCTGGGCCAGGGTTCAGTCTGCCATGTTAATGCTGATGTGCTTTCAAATAGCGGGACTCGGAGCTTTCACCGCATCAGTTATAATGACGTGACCTACATCCACCCCAGAGCGCCAGCACTAATGCACCGCAGGAAAAACATGGACCCTGTGACTCTCAAAACACACTAATCACACAAGCGCGCACACACATGCTGAGCTCCGGCACATGCGTCTGCAGATGTGACAGATGTATATACATGTGGACACACACACACACACACACACACACACACACACACGTACGTACTGCCTAGGAGTGCATGAATTGTAGTGTCTTTTGGTCATGATTTATGTTTTGCATGTGAAATGCCAATGATACGGTTTCACTCTCCACATTCATACCAACAACTTTACAAACAGCTTTTCAAAATACTGTTGAGCATCGTTGAAATGCCTTGAATTGTAATTCTTAGTTTTTGGTATTTTGATAGGAGCTTGTGTAGTATTCAAACAGCTGTTTGCAAGTAAGTAACATGCTGGTTGGTCGAACACCCCTGTGTGACTGCTCTGATTTGAATTCTAATGCACATACCACACAATTAGAAGTGCCATGCTGGAAACATACCATTGCACTGTTTAGCACCTTGATGAGTACACTGCCAGATAAAGCCTTGCCGCATATAGAGTGTTGCCTGGAACGACACACTAGCATTTTACTGCATCAGTGTCATAGCACCATCCTGTCACCTCACTATGCTCTCACTGCTCCTGACTGCAGTCTACAAGCAGGCCGGCCGCCGTCTGCTTGGTCTGAGTCTGGAGCTTGTTCCTGTTCCTTTGCCTGACTACTACAGTCATAGATGGACTATAGATCACGCTCAGTGGCTCTGAGTACTAATAGTAGAGCAGACTATCCTGACATGGCATTGCATGCTCAGCTGTTTGATTGACCTGTCTGTCCATTCAATTTTCTCTTCTGGCACGTGGGAGTGTGTGTTTGTGCGTGACTGTGCCCGCACATGGATAGTATACACCAGACACTGGGTCACATAGTATTTACAAAATCGCATCTTTTGCTAGTATTTCACAAAGTATTTCAAATTAAAAACATTTAGCAGAAAGTATCACACAGCAACAAACACAAACTAAACCAAATACAACTTCTAAAAGAGAAATGATGTAAGCAAAAATAGGTACTTTTACCTGTTGGTAATATTATATACATTTGCGATTGCCGTTGTTGTAGTGCTCTGTGGAAAAGCCCATCCTTGTGGCACTTACGCAAGATATATTTCAGTATGTAATCAAAAATATTTTGTAAATATTACATGGCTTAGCACATTCAGACACATTTCTTTTCACACAATGTGAATCTTGAGGAAATAAGTGCTGATTTCTTCTAGGAGATGTGAGAGTGAGAAGTCAGGTTGGATTTGAACCGGAACAAAGAAGCTCCCACCCGTACCTGTGCATTGACTTCCGAACTCTTCACAGTGAGTATGACTTATTACCAGCTAATTTTGATGGCAACAAACATTATCAAACTGTAGCTACACACACAGTTTGTTCCTCTCCTGTAAGTTTTACATTATTTTCATGCAGTGTTTCACATGATGATAAAGACCAAGGTGTGTCTTAATGTAAACCGTGTGAGAAGCTTTTTATCAACGCTTTGTGAATAGGTGTGTGATAGAAAAACCACGTTCATACTTTTTAGAAAACATCAAACAGTTATGAAGAAGTGGTGTGTGTGTGTGTGTGTGTGTGTGTGTGTGTGTGTGTGTGTGTGTGTGTGTGTGTGTGTGTGTGTGTGTGTGTGTGTGTGTGTGTGTGGGTGTGTGTG
>JAVQJL010046570.1:0-81000 GCA_036024295.1 Nannoperca obscura
GTCTTGACTCTATTTTCTATTCATTTCACAACGTATGGTGGTGAATAAGTGTGACTTTTCATGGAAAACACAAAATTGTTTGGGTGACCCCAAACTTTTGAACGGTAGTGTATGTGATTAACTGTAAATGAAAAGTGTATTAAATCACATCTGGACTTTATTTCTAATGTAAACCACTTCAAATGGCAAGTGTAAATGGTTTTAGACCTCAGTATTATTACTTAACCAACATGCAGCAGACTACAATGTCTGGGTCAGGAGGCTATGAGCACACTGGGTGCTGTTCAGCTCTCAGTGGAGCTCAGCAGTGCTGCTGTAGTGAAAAGCAACTATAAAAATGTGTGTGACAGACTATCTTTTGCTCTCCAATAATGTTCACACACAGCCACAAATGTCCTCCGCTCCCCAAATCCCTGGCTGAATTACCCACAGTCACTGTCTTAAGTTTACGAGAGGGACATAACATAGAAAGGCAGAGTCACTTACCGCACACAGAATAACTGGAAATTGAACAAATCAGAGCCACATCACCTGCGCTGCGGCTTCAGCGCTGCTTTCACGTATGCTCATACATTAGGTTGAGGTTATTTTGATTGGATCTAAAACTATTGTTTTGAAGGTCTGAATAATTGGGTAGACTGGGGTGACAGCCCATAGTGGCGACGGTCCCACCATGAAATGGCTGCGATCAGAGAGATATGGGAGATAGGCATCAAAGGTCACAAATAAACCCTGTCAGAGGTGAAAACTCTCCACAAGTATAGACTGTACTTGACCATTCTCGCTTTCGGAGCTGTGGGCTGAGAGGAAGAGTCTCACCTTGGGTTTTGGCAAGAGAAGCAGCCTTTGTTAATTTTTAATGCATTTGGAAACTAGTAATTAAGTGCCCCCCCGCCCCCAATGGACTGGGAAATTGACATGCTCTGGAGAGCTAGTGAGTAATTATATTTGTAAAGAGCAGTGATACAAGATACTCTCCTCTGACTGGGACTCATTACACATCATTAAAGAGGCACGGCAACTAGGCACATGCACACGAACCATGTGCACAGACCACACACACACACACACACACACACACACACACACACACACACATGCATGCACGTGGGCAGAGAAGTCACACACTTTGGGACACACACAATGTCTCTTTCTCTCTCTCTCTCTCTCACACAGATCAATGATCAGAAATCCAAACACTGTTTCTCTTTGGTAAACAAACTCTGCTCTTCAGGTCCCTGACCCGAGCAGAGTGTGACAAAGTCCTAACAGGACATTCTGAGTGGAGTAAAGCTCTATTCTCAACTGGTGAAAATCATACTGCGGTGGGTCAATGAGTAATTAAAGATTAAATCTGATATGAATTCTCATTCATCTAAATAGTGAAAGGTTGAGATATGAAAGTTTCCAAATGGGGCCTCGGGAGAATTGTGGTCCACCCTTTGAAGCAATAATTACCATTACAGCAGCGTAGGGCTAAGAGCTGCGAGGAGATGATAGAATAGCACTAGAAACTTAGTCGACTCCTCTTTAATTGGAACAGGAGTGGCAGCGACACAACACATCAGAGTCTCCGAACAGAATTTGTACAACTCTCTTCTTTATACAGTATTTCTACCCTCTCTCCCTCTCTCTCTCTCTCTCTCTCTCTCTCCTCTGTCTATTTTTCTTTTTTCTTTGTGAGTTTATTCTCAGTTTGTGTTGCACTGTACAATCTGCAGCCACCATGCACATATTATAAAAAACACGCTGAAATATAGACTAAATCCACTGCGGCCTGTCTTTTAGAAAACACCAAAAGCTAAATCTATATTTTATAACCCACTGAGCACCAACATTCAGTAACTTTGCTCCATTTGAGTGAAATGTTGAACAACCCTGTAAAGATGGAAATGTTACAACAAAAGGATTGTGTAATGAAAATAAAAATAATGTAATAATTAAAATAAAATAAAACATTCATCACTGACATTTTCCAAGGTTTGGTGCCATAACATTTGTTATAATTTTCTGGTGAAAATGTTTTTCTTTTTCCACATTAAAAATGCTTTGAGTACAGATTTGTTAGTGAGGGCTGTTGTTTAGGCCTATTATTTCTGTGAAATGAGTAAAATATTTAGATTGTTGTGTGTATTTCAAAGGTGTTTACTGCATTATTAATGCCATATTCAGATTGCGCAGGGAAGGTGGGAGAGCTATATTAGTGTCAGAAAGCGTAGTTTGAGTTGCCTTGTCTGCTTTCACTTTAAACTCATTATCTTGTCTAATTCTCTCTGCCTCCATTATTCCCTCATCCCTTTAAGCAGCCTAATTAAAAGAGCTTTCATTTTTTTTATTAATATTTATTTATTTATTTATTTAGCATTTCTGCATGAAGCTGCTTCACCCTGCATAGAATATAAATTACTGATGTTTCCCCCCTTTCATTATTCAAATGAAGGGAGTCCTGCTGCACTGTACTTGAGTTGAAGCCACAGAAGAAGAGAAGTGAAAACTGGAGTATTTGCTCTAATCCAGCTGTCAGATGGCTTGGTGTTACACTGCAAGTGTCTAGCTTTCAACTATGTGTGCAGTAGCTAATGTACAGTGTCCAGTGCAAACATTTAATCTACTCCACTTAATGCTGTCTAGACTAGATTAACACTGAAACTGTTAGCAGCACCCATTTTCAATAAAAATATGCAAAGCAAAATAAAATGAAGACATGTAATTACAATTTCTCATGTTCTGAGTATTACAATTCTCACTTTATGACTGAAAATCTTCAGACAGCTTAGTGTTAATTGGCCCATCATGGTCTGATCTCTCTCTGGCCTTGGTTTTATTTGGTTTATACGAGTGTGTCTGTAATAACAGTTTAAAGCCGTACCATGGGGAGATTATCAGACCATGCTACAGCGATGGACATTATCGCTCAACTACATGCATCACTTCTTCCCTGCTCATTTCTCAGAATGGCTGCTGGGGAGCTCACCAAGAGAGCTGCTTTGTGAACTGTATGTGTGTGCATGTTTTTGAGTGTGTGTGTGTGTGTGTGTGTGTGGATTGTTTTTCTGTCTCACGGTCTGTATGTCTGTTTGTGTGAATACAAGCATGTGTGTGAGTCTGCACATGCTCAGATTACTCGTATGTGGTGTTTCAGGGTGTGTGTGCATGCATTTAGAATGACATTTAGCAAAATGTGGCAGCGAGAGAAGAAACATCTGACTCATAATTGAAGTGCCATGAAAGAAATATGATCATGAATCTGTATTAGGCTTACGTGCTCAGCTTTAAACCAGCGGCAGGAGCACGAGGCAGCATGCTCAGCCAATACTACAACTACCATACCACCCTGAAGGCTGATTACAGCACTCAAAAGGATACTCCACAAAAATGACAGAGGAAAACACAGAGCATTCAAGGCAAGCAACACTGATGACAAAATCGATAGGCCATAGCGCTCTCATCTCCATCAAAAAGAGAGTCTCAGGATGAATGTAGTTGTGCCCGTGTGATTCAACCACACCAGTCATCTCAATGTCCTGGAGGACAGATAAGTCTGAAAGTATTGACCGACAGATTTATGAATTGCTAGTTTTGGTGTTTTCATGGGAATTTGTTGACCAAAGGAAACATATCAACTCTATAGACATATACTTTATGTTAACAGCAACCAATAACAGTCCAAATATGTGCCAATACTCTCAATAAATGCAAACAACAACATGGACAATTCATTTTATATTCAAAGTGTTTGTAGTGAGTAAACTCGAAATATACAAAAATGCGCAAGGAGGGAAATCAGCTGTGTCAGAGAGATGGATGGAAAAGATACAAAGCTTGGGTAGTGTGCTAACAAACTCCATTTTGTGTTGCTGCAGCTGTTTCCATGGAGCTCTCTCTCCCTCTCTTCTGCTCTCTCCCACTCTCTTTCTCTGCCTCTCTTCTCCACTCCCTCTCTCTCTCTCTCTCTCTCACACACACGTACACACACAAGTGTCTGAAAGAGGATTCAGCTGTGTGAGTCAATCTGCAACCAACCACAACTCAGAGAGAACCCCTCGTTCACTCTGACAGTCTTCTCCTCTCCTCTATCTCTCCAGTATCACACCCATCTCGTCATTTTTTTCCCCAGCCTCATTACAATAATTTCTTAATTTATTCTAAACCCCAGTCACAACAACAAACCCACATTCAGCACACTCAATTACTGTGATTTTGATACACAAGCACCACATCAACAAGAAGCACAGGAACCAGTCCATGTATTTACAGCGCTGTTTTCCCTTTGCCTTATTTGGAGTGTATGTGGCAATCAGCAGTGCTCATTACACCTAGCTGACCTACAAAGATGGCACAGAAAAAAACATGTCCTTGAAGGAGGCGATGAAGAAATAAAAAGAGAGGAAAAGATGCTTACCGAGTACTCCGACGCGGTAGTTGAGAGTGATAACGATGACATTTCCATAGCTGGCCAGGACGCTCCCATCAATCATGTTGCCCGTCCCCTCCATGTAGGATCCTCCGTGGATGTAGACCATCACAGGCTTGGCTCCAGTATCTCGTATGTCTGCAAGAGCGGCCATCATTAACACATTCACATTGCCGTCCACCCACTCCGATTAAGGGTCAGCTCAGATTCAGATACAGCAGATACAGCACATGGTGGCCACAAACAGACAAGCTGACGGTCACCTCTCAGATACCAGCTGTAAGGACACAGTCTGCTGACCTACTAATGGAAATCGAGGCAATCTTCTATCATATCTGCTCTGTGAGAAACAAATGAATGTCCACTCATTATGTCGAGTTCAACTCTATTATACTAATTGGCCATCTAGGCTGAAAGTATGGCTTGTCATTTACCATATAAAATATTTAGCACATAAACCAAACCGTTAGGGTTGTATTTGGTTTTGTGTTGCCTTCCAGGATGCAGACCCACTTCCCAATATAGACACGCAGGAAGCCATTAGGGAGAATAAAGAGAGCGGTACTCTGACACATCTCCTAACCAGGGAGAAGGCTAATCTGGCTTGACAGTGATAGGGAAAATGCACCAGCTAATTACACAATGCTACCATGCACCTCCTTTTTACACAGGCCTATCTCTGTGCAACAATTTATTTGCACGGCCTTGCTTGGCATTGCAGGCAGTTAAATTTGTGCTTCAGTTTTGGTAAAATGTTGTTTATTCTATTCCCAAACCAGGGCTTGATACCCAGCTGGAGCAACACTCCAGCCAGATAAAGCACATCCAGAGGTAGAGAGAAGAAAAAAGCCTCTGTCTGAGGAAAAGACTGAATTACTGGCTGGCTAGCTAGAGCTGGGAGACAAGACAAGAAACTGTCTCTCATTTTCACTCCTGCTCCCCCCGCGTTCTGTGTAGCTTCTCGCCTTCCCCTCCCTACTTTGTACCACTTTCACTCACAGACTCTCCCCTGTCTCTCCCTGTTTCTCTCCCGCCTTCCCTCCATCTCTGTCCAACTCCCTGCATCTCTTTTTTCGCCCCTAAGCCCTGAGAGTGGTGAGAATGAGAGGGGGGGAGGGCAAAGAGTGAGGAGAGAGAGAGAGAGAGAGAGAGAGAGAGAGAGAGAGAGAGAGAGAGAGAGACCGGAAGGAAGGAAGATAGAAGGACAGAAAGAAAGGAAAAAAATAAAAAGGAAAGACTGTAATAAAGACATAAAAAAGAAAGAAAGAAAAGAGGAGAAAGCAATGGGCTCAGATTTAAAAGGGTGGTATTGTATTCTGGTTGCTATGGTGACTGAGAGCCAAAATTCAAAATCTTCAAGAACAGCTAATCGCAGGCCACATCCTGCACAGCCCAATCTGCATCCATCTGCAGGCACTGCTCGTCGTTATGCACCCCGTCACATTAGCATGCTCAACACCTAGGACAACTATTTAAATGCATTTTCTGTAACCCCTATAGCAGACCTCAGCCTTGATTCACGTTTTTCTTTTTTCAGTATTCCCTTGGTTATTCATGGCCCCGTTACGTTTAAAAGCAAAGCAATAACTTGTATATGATGTGGCCTTATTTATGGCTTTCTTTATCTTGCTGGTATCTGAGAAGGCTACACAGTGAAATGTGATTTATAGCTGACACTTCTCTATGCACACACTTATCTTAGACAAGAGGAGGAGGGGATGCATGGGGTGAGAAAGCATGAAAGGTACAGTCAGAGAGGGGAAAGGGGGGGGGGGAGAAAGGGAGAATAACAGCAAAACGATATCCTACACAGGCTAGTCAAACAAATGGGCCACAGATACAAAGAGAATGGCAAAGAGGTAGAAGGAACAGGGGGCAGAAATAAGAAAAAGAGATTAGTCATGTCAATGTTATCAGTCACCTCTTTTGTTGATTCACATCGGGTCTCCATGACAACAGTTAAATCCCTTTGGGAGAGCGATACAAGACAACGACGCTCCACTTGTTCTAATCTATTTATTGACTTGATCTGATGTGGGAGGTGTCACAGAGATGTGATATACAGTTCTCACTGACACCGATTTGTGTCAGCGGAAAATATACATGCAAGAGATCCCAATTGGACTTTGGTTTACAGTGAGACATAATAATCCTGTCTCGATACTTCCACATCTGGGCTGTTGCACGGCATGTCGTGGAGGTAATGAGGTGAGTAGCTCTGCTTAACCAATCAGAGCTTTAGCGGTTTCTGTGGACAGCCTGATGTGGTGAAACAGGTGACTAAGTGGCTACCTGGAAAAGCTGCTTCTTGATTCACTATTTCTCCGAGGCAAACACACACAAATTCATAGCATCAACATGTAGCACAGAGCTCTGTGCTAGAAAAGAAACACAGATAGGTTCATTAATGAACAGACTGATATATTTGCAATAAAACTCCATGCACAACGATTTGAAAACAAAAAAGACAAATAAACTCATGTTTTGGAGATGAAGAAAAAAAAAATCGGTGCATGACAGAAATGTAGATGAAAGCTGATGTGCAATGAAGAGTGAGCTGACCAGAAAAATAGTTTATATAACATCTTTTTTGTCAGTGACACACACTCAGTGACACTCATACACTCCCAGCACATATTATACAAACAGCGAATAATTGTAACACAGTGGAGAAACTACCAATAAATTAATTAATAAATCAAAGTTCTTCAGTTAACTGCACTTCACTCCAGCTAAATAGAATGGTTGGGGACAGTCACACCTACATGAATTTTAGCAGGTCCCGAGGAGCGCAATCTTTCATAGGTGCATTACAGTGGCTCTGGACTGATTGGACTGTCAGTGGGGGGCCTGATCTGAGCCTCTAAGCGTTGCTGCTGCAAGTGAATCCCACCAGGAGGGCTGGGAGCACTCTTTCCTTTCTCCTCTATCTTATTTTTCTCTTTTCCCCTGTACCTCCACCTTTTTGTCCTTTGCCTCTCACTCCATTCAAAACAGTCAGTCACATATTTGACATTAAGCGCCCCCAGAAGCGGGCCTTGACACTCCGGAGTGGGACAGGACAAAGGCGAGTGGAGATAAGTGTCGGTGGCATTCACTGTGTCAACACTTGGTGAAACATGGTGGCTGTCAGCGGCTATCAGTGAGGTCTGAGGTGGGGGGGGGAGCGGGTGACAATGTTCTGATGTGGCAAGACATGACATGCACCCTACTGTAGTGGTCTTGTCAGGCCAAGCTTCACGCTTCACTCATGACAAGTCCATTACTGGCCATGTTCACATTTGAAAACTGTGTTTATTTTAACTGGGGAGCTCCTTGCAAAACAGGCTGTGTAATTACACAGAATTATACAGCAGCTTGCGCCGTTGTACAAGACACTGACAGTATCCTGAATGTCACTGAATGTCCGCTTAATATTCCCTTTATACTGAATCAAATGAACTGTATGTGACTAGGCCTTGGAGGGAAAAAAGGCTGAAGTGAAAGAACACACAGTAACACATTTTCTATCATAGAAGACAGTGGAAGGAGGACCACCAAAAAAGAAAAAAAAAATTCTATTGCATAGCTGTGCTATTTTAAGTCTGAGCTTGCACATCATCAGGAGTGATGGGATGGGCAGGAAAAGAGCAACTTATAATGTGAGCATGTCAGACTCCACCGTGTTCTCCACAACACTTGACATTTCTGAGAGTGACTGAGGTAAGTCTTATGTATATAAAGAAAATCTGAACACAGCGTTGAGTATATGAAAAGGAGATGTGTGTGTGTGTGAGAGTGTGTGCCTCTGCTATGAATCTTGACATCACTACAGAAAATGTAATGGGAAGAATGACCTTTGTGTGAAGGTGACTTTTTGCTCCCTGGCTGGTGTGTTTGTGTGTTAAATATGATGTTGGCAACAGGGCAGACAGACAGCAGAGAGTATGACGAAAGACAGAAAAGCGAGACGGGGATAGACACCGGCTGAGTAAAATAAAAGGGAGGACACGGTGAAAAGCCTACAAGGCTATTAGCCAAAGCCCCCTACAGCTGGCCTGGATTTAGATGAGAAGAGGAAGCTGTAGAGGTGCTGTCAACCCTAAGACTCACAGACAGCTGTTTGCTCCTCGAGTGAACAAAGACTAAACCTTTAGTCTTTAGGGGAAGCCTGCTGTCCTTGGTGCGAGCCAGAAAAGCTGACGTTATACTGTACAAACCCACTGAAGGGTTGACAACAGTGCACCAACCAACACATTACAGAGTTGCACACTGCACAAACTCCCTCAGACGTGCTGTGGCACTGCATAAGGAAAGAGCCTCAGTGAACTAGTTCAAAGCCTATCTCCACTCTTGTTCCATTCACAAGATTTCTCAAAATCGGTGTGTTATTACATGTTTTTGCCTCGCCAATTATTTTGTGCCACTCAAGAGTAAGGCAAAATTCACATAGAATCCGGCACTGCGGCGAAAACGCAGATTTTCCCATTAATTTGAACAAGGTTACTTCATTCAGGCTGTGGCGGTGGTGGCGGGCTGCAGGGGGTGCTGCAAAAAACAAACAAACGCAGCGGCCTGCAGCAAAAAAGTTGAAACAGATTCAACATTTGGAGAAACGCAGCCCCGACATCCGACTGGCAGACGCCCAGGTGAAGAACTTTCTTTACTTGTAGCATTGCAGCATTAGCTGTTTATTGAGCAACTGTGAATAAACAAGGGAGACTGATTGATCGGCTCTGTGATTACTGTACATGACCTGCCACGAGGAAGTACAAAGACGTTAATCGCCGTGCAGTGGCTTGGCTTGTATTGGTCTTCAAGCTGGGATTTCTGATTAGTATCAGATATTCCCACACTGCCGCATAACCCTGCGTCAAATCGCTGCAACACCTAATTCAATGTGAAAACGGCCTAAAGGATAAAGAAATAAAATAGATGACAGTAACAGTGTGGGTCCCCCATCCTTTGAAATGGCTCAAATGATGCCCTTGTGGATCAGCCATTAGCAGCAATGCTTATCTTGGAAAGAGGCTGAGCAGCATATTCTAAATATCTCTGCATAAATGGGCTTCAAGGGGCATGATTCCTCCGCCCAGCCACATCAGAGAGAATAGGATAGTGGCAGAATGGAGAGAATGCTGTGTGAATTGCCCTCACTGTCGATGCACCAGTCTCCAGCCTGCCTGGGCTGAGCTGAGGGCTTTGCTGGATGGGGATCCAGTCAGGCCTGTGCAATGGAATTAATGGTAATACCCAGGCAGGTGGAGCTCAGCTCTGCTTCCTGGCACAGCAAAGATGGAGAGCTTCTCCGGTGGTGGGTGGGTGTGTGTGTGTGTGTGTGTGTGTGTGTGTCTGTGTGTGTTGTGTTCTTCTGTGCTTGCTTCTAGAACTTGGAAGCATGCATTGACTATGTGTACAAGTGCGTGCATGTGTACATGCTTCACTGATTTAATGGATGTGGGTGTACATGTCTGAGTGTGCGCACACTCACACTGGGTGGAAGCATTCCTCCTGATTAGAGCTAGAGTCTCAAAGTGCCAAATGGCACAGACACACACACAAACACACACACATGCACATACACACATCTATTTTTCATCAGTGGGAGAAGGTCGAGGCAGCAGTGGCGCAAGACACTCTAGAGGTGAAGTGGGGACGGCTGCCTCTCTCTGCATCGGGCACAGTACCTCGGTACCACTGCCATGTTCCACCTGGGAGATTTAGCTCCTACACAGACTCACTCCTCTATTTACATGCCCACCTTTATCTAACAACAGCAGGTAGGTGATTGAAAGCTTGAACTCCCTTTTTACACTGCAATAACAGCCTCTGTAAAATTGAGTCTTGATTGTGGGCCGATGTAAATCAGGGCAACTTGGCCCACACACTCGTGTTGCTGGAGGGAGTGTTGAGTAGAATTTGAATGCACTTTGGGAGTGCCAGGGGGTTGACTGTTGCTCAGACAGACAGACGGACACACAAAAGGGGACAGATAGAAAGACACAGGAAGAGACAAACAGACAGAAAGGCTAAGGAGGCGAGCCTCACAGCCAGCCAGCAGACAGAAGGAGATTTACAGTATAAAAAAGGTAATTATATTCCTTGCTACATATTCTCCTCCTCGTCTCTGCTGAATGTTTTTATTGACTGTTCCATTGCCTTTTTATTGTAAATTTATATATTACTATTCCATTACATATGTTACTTACATTTCTTTGGCAATGTGAGAAATATTTTATTGTTCCTATAAAGTTTATTTGAATTAGAATTTTGTGTCTTGAGGGTTATAACAGGCAGGAGGGCGGCTCAAATATGGTGGAGGGAGAAGGGAGTTAGCCAAGGATGTACAGACTGCCAACTGAGACAGCATGGTAATGTTGAGATGAACAGACTGAGAGATGGAGGGAGTTAGACAGAGAAACCAAACAAGGCATCTGCTCTCTGGACTGAATGAGAATATATGGATGAGAGGTGCATCAGCTAAAGAGTATCAGAGTGGGAGTTCTGCTTGTGTTCTGATTCTACTTGCCCTTCGACTTGAAAACAAATGTTTGATTTTCATTGGTAATATATGCGGTAGATTTACTGTAGGAGATTGCTATTACCCGCAATGATAGCACAGTCACTTGTGAGAGCAGTAGTATGTAAGACAGCTTACAAGGACGTACAGAGTTTTACCACAGAGGTAACTGTTCTCTTTGGGGGGGAATTACAGAGAACCAGAGGGTTATCTCTAAACACTAGTTTCATGTGTTGGACCATGACACTTTAAAGCAGACACATTCACCAGAACAATGAAAATCTTCTGGATCACGTTTAGGGATTGATGGCCAATTCTGTCACACACGCATTAGTTACAGTGCTGTGGCAAAGATTCTGCTGGGACCGCATTGTGCTTCTACGGAGATGCTCTGTAAATAGCATTAGTTGCGCTCAGTAAAGAATAGACTTGTCACATTTTCAGTCTTGCACAACAGCTTGGAGACCAAGCCACTGTGTACGCATGCAAAGACTTGCCAGACAAAGGGATCGGCACTTGTCAGCAATTTTGAACGGACTTAAGGCTACATACAGTGATGCATGTGGGCTTGCTTGAGGAAAGACAAACATACACACGCACGTATACACACAGTCAACCTGAAAACTGACGGCAATTTGGCTTCAGTTGCAACAGCTCACCCTGGGCTTGAATAAGGAAACACCTGTGTGTCAAAGCACTGCCATGACAGGGCTTCCTGTTCTGTGATCAAGGCCAGTGTGAGGCTCCTATTTGACAGAAGAGCCCACTGGCAAAGAGGAAGGAGCCTCACAACAAACGCTTAAACATCTGGAAAGAAACCTGGCTTCAGCTGGGTTTAAATCCCAACGTAGGGCCCACAGCAAAGCCGGCATTAATTGTGCCAACATTTAAGGCAAGAAAGTGAAAGGATATAGCAACTTGGTTTGACAGCCCTAAACATGTGCTAAGGTTCCAAACAGCTTCACTCCAGACATACAGATAAATCTTGTTCACCAAATATACACACAACAAAAATCCAATCTGTCCATAACAAACAAATGGGGTATAAATCAAGGGCTTAACCTTGATACCCAACATCGTGCTTGCATCACCTGCCCTACTGTTGCAAAGATAGGCAAGGGAGGGGCGATATCAAGGGTTTGATTTAGATTCAGAGACTTAAGCTGTTTCTGTTGCAGCACGAGAATCGTCTCTCATTCTAATCTCGGCAGAGATCCACCCTGAGCCAGGAATATCCCAAGATAAATATGGAAAGTGAACAATGCGATTGCTGAGCAGCAACTTCCCATTTTCTACACCTCTCGCCTCTAATCCTCTCCAGCAGCACTCCTGAACTGCCGCTCCTCATCTAAATCTGCTGGCAGACCTGGTGAACAGTCTGATATTACACTGCTGCTTCACTTTCCCAGTGCCATTATCGCCACAAATACAGCTGCTGGCCACACCTTAAGAAGGGGCTTTCACCACTGCCTCTGCCCTCGTAATAACAGTTGCTCCAGTCACTGTGTGAGATAATAAAATGACTCAACCCGTGCTTGGTTATCTCGACAGCTACTAGATCCCATCTGACTTTGAACCCAAACACTCAACTCATTGGCTGAATTTAGATGCTTAGGAACAGGAAACCTCACATTCACTCACAAACACTCTTAACATTTGATAAAAGACAACAGTGTTGTACAGATTGTAATGTGACATGGGTGCTTGATGATTGCATCTGCAATTAGATACAAAAATAAAACAAACAAAAACCATAAATGATCAGTAAACAGTGACATTTTTGGAAAATAAAATACATGCACCATCTTTGTTCACCATGGAAAATACCTTCATCTTCATCACCGTCGTTATCCGATAAATCCTCGCCCTGTTTTTTTGCATGGGCCCCTGTTTTTGAAGCAAGGAGAGACATAGAGAGGCACAGGGAAATTCAAAATAACATGTTTGATACACACAGATGGGAAAAGAGGCAATGCACTAAAAAGCAGTATTTGAGACCACATGTGAATAACAACGTTCATTTAAATACACAATTGCCATTAGATAAGTTGTCCAAAGCACGCACAATAAACATTTTTAATAGAAGACAAATTAAAAAATGTGGTAAAAAAAATCTAAACACACCTTGCGGAGGGGAAAACTCAAATGTTATTATAGCATATTTGAAGCAGAGTCATACACCACTGGCAGCTTCAGAAAAACCTTTTTAGATTTATCAGGAAAAACCTCTGAATCCAATCCCATAAATTTGGCTAACAGCACTAACAGCTTAAAGGATTGTTGCAAAAACATGTAATTCTGAGTTTTAATTGCATTTTGGAAATGACTTTTTGAACAGGATTTTAGTGTGTTTAAACAAGACTTTAGTGACATATTCTCCCTAGAATATGCACCTAACATCAAGTTCCAACATCCAATTTAAGAGACCATTAAGAGACCATAACAGAAAATGTGGTTTCTGGCAAGTTAAAGAATATAAAAATCCAGATGCTGAAAACTGGGATTTAAACTACAAGCAAAATCGCAGGCAAGATTACAACTTCCCTAGAGATTCTGTGTATTATGTATACTCAGTGATGCGTGCCGTTACTTCAACTTGTGTCTTTGCCCTAAACACTAGGTCTGTGCTGTTGTCCTTGTGATACATGCACACCATCTACAAATGTAGTGTACAAGTCTTATCTTGACCTACAACTTACACAGTGCTATTCTAAACTGGTTAGAGTTTGAAATCCATGTATAATCATTCTTTGTTGGACACTAGCAGCAGGGCCTAAGGGTATCAATGCTTGATAGTTAGTTGGTCAATTCAGCAATCAATCCATTCAATAGCCCATTATCTTCTGACATGATTTTAAGGAAATCTGGTATTTTTGTAGACTTTTAAAATTTTAGGGAATACCTTGACCTTTTGTCTAGCACCACTGTCAGTTTAGATTCTCCTCCTGAGCAGTGCTTGATACAGTAAATCCAAATGTTTTTGACAACCTTTGACTTTTCCTCTAGTGCAATCACTTGGCCAGTATGAATATGAATTAAAATCAAAATCTAATGGGCTGATTGTCATGGAATCTTCTGAACCATTCATGATTTCCAAAAGATGTCTAGCATTTCTAATGGTGTTTAACTACAGAGGTTGGCCTTACCCTTGCCCCATGCAAACATCACCTTCCCTAACATCATTAATACATTTTCATGAAATTAAACATATGTATATTTTACACAGCAAATGCTATATATTTTATGAGTGTTGCTGTTGAGCTGACATGTCCTCACTAAATTGATTATGAGACAAGATTTGTGAGGATCCCTGGTGTCTGTCCACTTTAGTTACTACAAGATCTTTCCTTTCTTCCTCTCAACTTTTTCTTCAAGACAACTTATGTGTGTACCATTAAATTAGCTGTGGATATTCATGGTCCCTAGAAGATTATCCAGGTGACCACAAATTGGGCTGTTTGGTGAGATCATTTTGGTTTAGAGGTCACATGCATACACTCGGACAGCCCAAAGACTCTTTGAACGATCACAATGTCAAACTCAGCATTTAATATTTGCCCTTTAAGAGTATTTAAAGTATTATTTCTGTCATTCATTTGGACAAACGACGCAGTCAGTCAGAGAAAGACACTATAACACGCATATAGTATGGATACATGATTCAGAAACACTATAAACCTCTTTGGCATAGGCGTTAGTTACACAGCATTTATTAGAATAAATGTACGGTCATGTCTGCATACCTCATCTATTGTAAATTGATAGATGCAATATATTGCATAATATAAAAGGCTGAGTGTCATGACATTTACTGAGTACACTCAAGCTCTCAAAGTAGAGAAGCCTTTTGAATTTGTTGATTCCACAGTCTGTACAATGACTTTGTTCAGTCTGCCCATCAGATTAATATAATGGGGTATAATAAATAATTCACTCTGTATGGGCTGCTATATGAACTTTAGACAAGCAAACATAATCATAATTACTACGACAACTCAAGCTAATATGCATAACTTTTGTGTCAGCCTGTTTGGCAATAAGATCATTTGTTAGCCATTGGAAATGGTAAGGTGAATGATTTGCAAAGTCTCACAGTGCTAATAATTTAATCTTCAGTTACTACAATCACCAGAGAAACAGCAGAAATATGTAGTTTAAGGACCTGGATTTGTCCTTGGAATGCGTGCTTATTTGATTGGCCACTGCAGCGACTGCAGCAAAAGCTGAGTCATATTTAACTTTTTCTCCTTGTTTTTTTCTTTTTAATTTCTGAAGCCCTTTGCACTGGAAGGTCTCACTGACAACCTGGCTCTTCTCTTATCCAACTACAACCACCTTTAACAAAAGTCTGATAGAATCAGCATGTATGTCAAACAGACTCGTCTCCATATAAACATCAAGACAACCCAGGTCATGTGTGTAAATACACCATCAACATGTCCAATTGCAATGAATCGAGTGGTTCTCGAGCATGTTGAAGTACCTATCTTGGGGACATTATCAACACTGACAATGGAGCCAAGGAAGACATCAAATCAGGATTCATATCAGGAACAAAGCTAGTAGTGCCTCCACACCATCTGGAAGTCTGAGGTCTACAACCTCAAGACACAAATCTGGCTTTATAACAGCAGCAAAGTCTCTACTGCTGTAGAAGAAGGGCAAAGATTGGTTGGTGCTACGCTGCAAGAGATGCATCTGTCATGAGAACAAGCCGAAGACAGACTCCAATGGCAGAAGATTGCTGCTGCCTTATGTCCCACCCTGGATGAAACAGATTAAATTAAGTTGTGTCGGCACCCCCACTGTGCCAACACAGTGATCTCATTGAAGTGAAAAATGGGGTTGTGTTGATTCACAAGGAGCTAATGTATGCCTAAAAATGGCCTTAGTCTTAGTGTTTGGCAGGTATAGCACTTATTTTCGTAGCAGAACCAGTTCAGTCAGGAGTATCTTCCTTGTGTAGGAAGTTACTGCCATTAAGTTATCAGATGTCATGTAGGATTCAAGGGAACAGACAAAAATGCTTTTGCAGAGTAACAGCCAGTACCCAAACAAAGGGTTTCACCTGCTTCGACAGCTTTCTTTATGGCTTGTTAGCGATTACGGTTATTCTAGCGTTCACTGTGCCATTAATGTGGTAAAACAGTGGGGTTATTGAGTGATAGTGCTCCAGACAGGCATAGATTGGATGGCAGGTGTCGACAGGGAGGCTCTGTCAGTTCGAATCGTGTTGTCTGTGAGCGTGTGTGTGTCAAATGCTGGATCTATAATAAGAACTGCAAACATGTGACATCTGTAGTGACTCAGCAAGCGAGCCTATATTTGACCTTGGATCTTTTAAAAGTGATGCCACAGTGAAAGTGAAATTAAAATATAACTACAGTGAATGGACACGTTTCTTTCTATAGCGGGCCTCCAGGAGCCAACATTTGCATCACTTCAAAACAGGCAGCATCTAGAATAACAGCTATTATTCATGTTCCTTGACAAGCATAATAGAAACCTGTCGCATTTATCAAATCAGGTTCAAAGAAACCACATTTGATGGGCTTACTTCTTACATAAAGGGTATTGAAATTTAACATTTCAGCAGGATGGAATTGCAAACAAAAGACACTCTAGTAGATGAATAAAGATGAATTAAACCCAAGCAGGCACACGTGTACACACACACACATACATACAGATATAGAGTTCTCTCAGACTCTAAAACCTTCTTGACTCAATCCAGAATTCACTCAATACATCGTGGAAGGGCTAAATGTTAACTGCCTTTCCTTTGCTGGAAAAAGGTTCGCTGACAATAGATGGGCCTTGGAGTTAAATATCAGAAAGGTCAGAATGTGGAAAGGGACTTAGTGAAATGTGAAATGTTGCAGCCTTGACAATTTAGAGCAGTTATATTCAGTCTCTAATCCTCAGGTGGCCATTTTTCTCTTTCAGAGTGCATGGATCTGTCTCTCTTCCTGTCTTTCTCTCTCTCTCTCTCTCTTTCTCTGTGTCTATCTCATCTCTCTCAAACTGTCTCCCAGTGTAGAGGTTAAGGAACAGCTTGGGAGGGACACATAAGAGAGAATGATGGAGAATGCAGCTAAAAGGTTAAGGAGGCTGTAATCCTGCAGTAAAGGACAGCCAAAACTCACACTGCGCTTCAGCTGTTCCCAAAATAAATAAAAAAAACAAATAAAAGGCAGCCAAGTTGTCTTTCTGCCTGTCTACAGCTCGATAATGGAAAGAGACATGTTTAACAGAGACCACAGGCTGCTGAGTGTGGTGGCAAGCTAACACACTGGGGTCTCTTACCTCTATTCGTGATCCGTAATGAACCATTTATTCCCCATATTAGGCGAAAAAGACTACACTGCACAAATATCTTACAAAGACTCAGCAGGCTTTAGGCTTCTTAATCTTCTGTCATTTTAAATATGTGCTGCACCACAGTTGAATATGCGTCATTACTGATTTCAGAAAGGCAGAAAAATGCAGGTATGTAGCCTTCAACATTTAAACCAGGAGAACTAGAATCTATCAATTTTTGTTTTCTGTTTAAAGGTACCCAGTGGAGTTTTTAAAACCAGTAGTAGCAATATGGAGCAATGTTTTTACCAATGGGTCCCCATTTTGTTTGAACGCATGCGATCACACAGGCAGCGCAATTCAAATCCAGCTTTTGGTTTCACGCTATGCTACAAATTGACAGTGGGTGGCAGTAACAAACGCAGGAATTTGGCAAAGCACTGACAAAGGCAGTGAAGAGGAAGACTGTAAACAAGCAACAAAATAAATAAAATAAAATATTAAATATAAAAAGATCAGCTTTGCCAAGGTTTTATGAGGAAGGAAATGCACTCAAAAATGTGTTTTGGTTTTGGTATAAAATATAAAAATAACTTTTGTTTGTGTACAAGAAAACTCCACAGACTTTAACCTCTTCATCCATGCCACATGGACTGACAGGTGCATCATTACAAATGCATGATGTGTGTCTGAGCATAGCTAAAAAACACATAAAAATGTTTCCCAAGTTTCCAAAGATACCAAATATGTCAGCTTGAATTTCATTAAAATGTGTACATGTGTTATGGTGCAGCCATAAAAGTACATGTTTGAATCATTAAGTATATTTAAAGCCTCAGTTCTAAGCTAACAGAGACACCAGAAGCAGCAACTAAATTGTGTTTTCCCCTCTCTAGGACTCCACAGGCTGTCTTCTATTTCTTTTTAGTTTGGGATAAACAAAGAACAGAACAGTGATATTGAGACACACTGTGGAAGCTGGGCAGCACAGCAGCAGGAGGCCTCTGAATAGGAACTTCCTGCTTAGGTCGCGTCTTGCATCTCAAGTCAGTGTGACTGGATCTGCCACTGGCTGGTTACAGCCTTCACTCACTGGGGTCAACAACTGTTCCAGATAAATGATCACAGAAGATAATATAGATAATTTTCTGTCAGGACATCTGCTCTGTTTTCAAATCACACAAGCCAATATTTGTTCTTGTCTTCTTGGAAAGTTTTTGCGCTGTCTGCTTGGCGTACAGATTTCCTCAGCAGCACTCTGGGAGTAGCCCCTCCTTCCCTGAGGCAGGCTTGAGTCGGCCAACCAACGGGATTACCATGGTGTGTTACTGTCTGCCATGGCCCAGACGCAGTCTAACCAGGATTGGGGCTCTTTCACAGTTTTCACAGCTCTCTAGCATCTGGAGGTCATCATGGTAAGAGGAAAAAATGCCCAGTGTTTCTGCTGGGTAGTTAATCTACAGGTTTGGCAACTGATCGGGCTGTTCAGTACTGGCACCGGGCTGCGTAACACATGGCAGCCTGCTGCTTGTGAGGGCTGCATAAGAATGATAGTTGAGTGGTTCAAATCAATCCAAAACGTACAACAGATTTTGCTGCACTTATCTCAAATAGACTCATGATGAGGGATGAATTTAGGAGTCAGGAAGGTTGATCTCAGAGTGTCTCTGTGTTATTCAGAGAAACCAGAGTGAAGGACTCTAAGGACACGTTTTACACGCGGTTTACAAGCAGTAAAAGAGACGTGCTGTAAACCCCCACAGAAAATAATGTGCATATTGTATAAACAGGCGGCACGCAGCTCAGTGAGTGCACCTTATTAGCAGAACTCTGCCTCACTGATGATCTCATCAAAAGATGTGCTTTTATGGATCTCTTTTAAAGTTTGTCAATCAATTTAACAATGTAAACCTCTTTTAAAGACACCGATTGACCTCATCAGGGTTTGTCCTAGCAAAATTGACCCATCCCGAGCCAATCTGGCACTCTGAGACTGAATAGTGCTTAGCTGTGTCCCCGCACATCATTACCCCTCTCTTCACTCCATTCACTTTGACTCAGAGCAGAGAAAATGACTGATATAACCAAGGCTCCGATGTCTGCGGCTCTGTCACTGCTCTGTGGCCTGTGTGGACGCTATAAGGCCAATTCAGAGAATGTAGTGGGCTACGGTCCTGATCTGACCACCTTCACATAACCTTGCATCGATCCTGCTCGGACATGTTGGACATGCGGTGCTGCACAAGTGTAGCAAAAGATTGGACAGCCGTTACATTTTAGTCAGTGTAAAGTCAAACTGTCTCTGAACAAAGACTAATGCTCTTTCGAAATTAGCCGCCCAACAACCCTCGCTTTCAATACCAAGCAACCATACTGGAAATCTACTACAATTTTGCTTTGAGCTTTCCATAATTTTTTGAATGAGTCCGTCTTTGATCTTTTGTCAGGGCACTATTTTGTGGTTTAAGGGCTTTCCTCCTATTTTATGGAGACAAATGAGCCACATCTTTGATATCAGCGCATAAAGTGGTTTCCTTGCCCAGTGGGCAGCACAGGATCCATATGACAGACTTAATCTCAATAATTCTCAATCTCTTGTAAATAGAGAATTATTTCTTCAAAACCACCCTCTACAAATATAGTGTTTCTTTCTTATACTGAAGATTGTGTTCTATATTTACACAAGCTTTATGCTGTACAGATCATCATATAAGAACCACTTGTCTCATAAAACAGAAGAATTAAGATCATGTGCGATGCATTTTACAGGCTGTATTTCTCTCACTTGATAGGCATCACCATTGCAACAAAGGTGCTTCACGCTAGGTAAGAGGGTAATTTACTCTGCTTCTGTCACAATTGCATACTGTTGCTTGGCAACAATCACACACCCATTTCATCAAAAGTCAAATACTTCTTTCTAAAAATTAATCACTTTTTGATACAGAATAACCACATTCATAAAGATATAGATTGTAAAATGGGTAGTGGAGGTGTTAGTACTGAATGTGCACAGTGTGTATGACTCTGCTGCATTATACAGGTCTCTACTGAAACATTTAATTAGAAAACATATAACCCTATTAGTAATAACAATTTTATGGGACAGGTCTAACTATTGAAATTACACAAATTATTTTTTTTTTATGAGGGAACTGATGAACTGTTAAACTGTTTCCACTCAGAATTTGTCAAATAAGATTTTAACTTCCTTGTTGGAAACATTTAACCAAAACCAAAGTATGCTTCAGAGATTGCTTTCTACATTGCCTAAGAAGGATAAATGATGCTTCATTTGCACTGCTAATTCAACATAAGCCAAGATTAGAAGAAGCAGTTAAAAAAAGGTGCAATTGAAAGAAAAGAGAGTTTCCAGCAAGACTGAAAATCACAACCTTTGTGTTTATAGCAACAGAGGAACTATGCAACAATCGTCTCTCTGCACAATAATGTATCACAAAGCCAACATATGAACCTTATGATAAACCATTTTCTCATTACCAAACACGGAGACGATAATTGAAAAATTCCAAGTGGAAGGGGAATATTAAAGAGATATTTCTGTGTATATTCCACAACTGGGACTAATTCAGAAGCAGAAGTGCCTGGAGGGCCAGTCTGTCTCTTACAAAATTGGTTTACCAAAGCAGAATGTACGAGCACACAGAGTGAGGCCAATAGCTGTCTGCTGCCTCCATGGAAATCAACAGCAGAGGTCTTCCAGCTGAAACTGAATCTTTACTGTGGAGCAAGATATGCTCAGGATCACAGTCCTAAGGCTACTCGTAAGGTCCTCTAGTGCCTTTAGGTTAGGCTTAGGAAATTAGCCCTCTGTTGTTACCAACAGTGAGATTTTAGCTTTTGCTAATGAACTTGGACTGCAATTCTGTGTGTTCGATCATTTGCAACAGGGATAGATGAAAGCTGTCATGCCAATAAAATATGCCACCACCCCTTATTTGAACTATTGTGAATAATACATTCAACAGAGTGATGGGCCTCCAGTTTTTAGTGTAAATGCAATCAATGGCTTAGGCTCTGATTGTTTCAGGTGTCTTGTTTGACAAATACTTTTAATAAGCCGCTGTCTTAAGTGCTGTCAGAGCAGTCTGAAACATGACTAAAGTTTTTTGCATAGTAAGTCAAATGTTATGTTCTATTATTTCAAAGCAGCACTCATGCCTCTGATTTACTCAACAGTTGTATTTAAAGGAAACGTATTACACTACACAACTTGAACAAGCCATACAATAATAAAGAATACATGTTATTCTTAGACATCACGATCTATTGCTTTACAAAGCCTCATTATTTATTTAGGGACCTGCATTTTAACTCCTTGACACACTCTCATAGTAAAACCACACCTCACCACGCACACACATACACATGCACAGCACAGCACAGCACAGCACAACCACTCAGTCATCTCTCACACTCATGTCAAGGTTGATCTGAGTCACAAGTCCCACGTTCATCCCAATTAGCACTTTGACTTGGGAGTTGATAGGTGGTGATATTGGCGGCTTTGGAACGATGCACCCATCTCTCTCCTCTTTCTTTCACTCTTTCAATTCCTCTGTTTCGTTCCGTGTTGGCCTTTTTTTTTTTTTTTACATACCTCCTTTTCTACACATTTTCTTGTTGGGTTTCCTGGCACATTCCTTGGATATTCTTTTGACTGTAAAATGAATGGAAAAACTACAAAATAACAGAGAGCTCTGGAAAAGATCGCATGTGACATGCAACAACTCAGACTGAGTCAGACCCCCTCTTCACCCTCTTTCCCTCCTCCCGCCCTCCCAGTCATCATCAACAACAAGAACAACAGAGGACCTGTTGAGAAAGTAATTAGGGTGTTGCTGCAGAAATATTCCAAAATGGTGGAATGAAGTTGCTGCATCTCGGGACACAGGAAGCCCATATTCACATGCACTTCTATTTAAGACCCATTACAACCACACAGATGGCAAAGAGGCTAAATTCCAACGGTTTTGCAGTTCACATTGTAATCTGATAAGCGATAAGTATTATTTGACATTGCCATTTGATTCTCAGAGCACTTAACATTTCAAGCCAATTTTCCTGTGTGGGTCTCCTTCAAGTGGTGAAATAATGGGGGCCATTTAAAAGAGTCACCATCTCGAAATCTAAAACTTGTGAGACTTTTAGTCATGGTGGAGCCCAATCGACGTTTGCCTTTTGCACAAAACCTGCTCTTGCTTTTGGCTTTGTGCAAGGACAAACTGGATTAAACAAGGAGAGTAAAGGGTCTTACATAGGTCAGGCTGATGCCACAGGCCTCTCGTGTACCAGACAGAATATTTCACCAACCCTACAGTAGTAGATCATTCACTTATGAGGCAGGCTACTAATTACTAATGGCTAATAAACCCCAAAACAGTCAAGACAGTGAGGGTAGGAAGGTGCACCAAGTATTTCCAATCTGCTTCTTGTATGATTAGATATCTTTTTTTTCATATTAATAAGTCATTTAGTCATCAAAAGAGGAACCTCTAACAGTGGCATGGAAGGGGAGAGTTGATGAAAAGACTAAATGAAAGATCAAGTCAAGATGGGAGGCTGATATGATGGACACAGACACAGCATGCGCCAGACAACAGGTCATGCTCCGCGCAAAATACAGAGGTGACACAAAATCTTAGAGGAAAGACAGAGAGAGAAGGAGAAAGAGACAGAATAGAGGAGGAGAGGTTTGGTTTCCTGTTTACTCGACACACTCACCATCCTCAGTTGGAACATAGATGTTTAGATAAAGACAATCCTCATGTTGGTCCTGTATGTATGTAGTTACTATATCCAGGTTGAAGGTGAACCATACTGGCATCATGATCTCTGGCACAGCGTTGTGAATATTTTGGGGGCAGACAGGAGCAAAGTGAGTGGCGTTCTTGATCCCTGACCAGGACGAAGGAGGCTCCGGGGGCATGAAGCGTTTTTCTCCCACTGGGGAGGCGGCGTATGGAACCCCTAGATACTGGTCCACCGGCCCCAGAATCTCGCTAGGCAGGGGCACCCTCACCCCTCGGAGTTTCCCATACTGCGTGTTCACAGTGGGGTGGTAGTTCTGACCTCTCATGGCCGCAAAGCACCAACAAAAACTCAATACCCACAAGGACACACTGAAATTAGTGCAACTGTGGGCACCGTGCCAGTTCTGCGAGGGGAGATGACTTCTCCTTGGAGAAAACCACATGGTCCTTGTGAGCGAGTGCAACTGCAAGTGACCACCATACAAGCCGGGGCACCCCCTCAGCAAACACACAGGCCTCCCGCTCAGTCCTGCAGTCTAGCCACCTGAGGGACAGTCATCAGCTGTGATACTGGAGCCCGCCGGCTTACAGACGAGGAGAAACAGTCACAGTTGTGCAGTTCCTCTCTGCAGCAAGGTCCTTACTCACTGTCCTCTCCCCGCTCGTCAGATCTTCTATCCCGTGCTGCAAGAGAAGAAGACAGGAAAATTAATGATATTTCCCTGACAACCTACCAGTTTGCTCCCATTTTTAGTCAGTCATTTTTATTGACGTGTGGAGTCCTTTTCTGTCACGACATAAAACAGCTCACATAAACATGACAGTGACTTAGTGCCATCATCAATCCACATAATCAAGAACCTGCCTTTGACTAGGATATTGCAATTAACTGTTGGGCAACTTGTCAAGATGTGCCTAATAATGCTAATAGGACAAGTGAAATGTTAAAGGGATCAACTCGGTAGGTCAGTAGGTAATTACTCTCTACTTCAAAGGTCAATGTTTACATTAATAGTTAAAGGGTCCCATTATGTCCATTGAAAACACATAAAGAAGGGATATTTTAAAGGCCAGTATGAACAGGAAGAATGATTACATAAAACAAAACCTGCTTGTGTACATTACACATGAACGCCTGACTGCTGTTTTAAGACAGAATTGAAAAATGATCGACCTACCCTTTACGGAAAAACCATATTCACAGGAGAAGTTTTGATAAAACCCAACAGCAGGAGACATTTACAAGCACCTAATAATAACATGATAAAAAATGTCATGACCTGCTTAATGTTTTACATTTCCCTTTGGTATAGATATGAACAAGGTAGACTTTAAATTTCATCTGCCCTTGTTTGCGCTTACAAGAGCTTTTTGGGACAAGCAGAGGGAGGATGCAGCTACAGGCAGCACGCGTGCCTCCAGTGACAGCGCTGTAAATGCTAATCAAGAGTCCCAGGGTGAACCAGTGGTGCCAGTGACAACACCTTCCCACACTGCCTGATCAATTTTCAATTTCTGTGGCTTAGGGTCCCCCTCAGCCTCGTGTGCCTACCGCAGTGTTCACTCTAATAACAATGGAGAAGAAAAGCCAGCATTTAGAGGAGGATATTGCATTCCAAAATGACTGTGTAAATGATTTATAATGTATCAGCAGCCGTTGGAGGGCCACTAACCACTGAGAGAAAGCAATCCTGACATTCCTGGAGGTGCTGTTATCGCTAGGCAGCTATTCCCTTTTGTTGCAGCCGTGGACCAGCGGAAAGCCTGCCAGTGGAAGTTGTACATGGAAGCCCTCACTTCATATCAAAAGCACAGGCATATATTTTGGAAATACTGCAGATGAGCCCGCCTTCGATGATACTTGTGTAAATGAAATGTGTGTGGTGGACAATTCTGCTCAGAGACTCCGGCACACTGAGCACCTGCTAAGTGATAATACATGAAAAGCCATCCATATCCAATCTGGGGACTAAGAGGCATGCATTGCTGGGGGGCCAAGGGCTGGCAAAGGCTTCAAAAAAAAAAAGTCCCTTCCCTGCTCACTGGGATCCCTGGAGCAGAAAACATATTACTGCAAACAGATTACTGTCATATCCCCTTGTTGAAAGACTACATGAACTATATTGTTAACAGAATGTCATCCCTGATTATTTTTTTTACAAGACAAGAACATAGCATTGACCAATGCCAAATACCACAGCATCTATAGCCTCAGCTAGTGTGAAACACTTAAACCTGGATGGACCTCTACATACACACCACTCAACCAGAAAACACACACAAACAACAAAAAATACAACCAGTAATGTGATACACTCAGTTGGCAGTTTATTAGCTACATCTAAAACTAACCCTATTTAACACAACAGCATTGTAATAAATCCCACAACCATCAAGGTTACAATGTTTTGTTGAAACAGTTTTAGAGACGAAGCGTTTTGAATTTTCTACCACTCTGGTGCGCGCCTCAGACTGGCCTCTTCTCCATGGCAACGGCAGCTGACGTTCTTGGGTGTTGTTGTATTATTAGTAGTATTACGGATGAAACTTGATTTCTTAGAAACTAAGTTGGAGTACTTAAGTGGCCAAAACATAAACCCACAGGATTGTTACATCACCCAAGGGAGTCCTGAGCTTCTATGTTCAGTAATATTGAGGATATACGTAGTATAAGGATATGGGAACACAGAACGAGAAAAAAACTGCAAGTCTATAACTTTCATACAGAAATGGACAATTTTCAATCTCAATTTCAACCGAAGCCTTTCTGTTTAGATCTGCACAGCAGCAGAATAAGTGTGATAACACTAATTCTAGTCGAGATAAAATACATCAGGTCAAACTTTTTAATCAGGACATAGCAAGGACATAGGACAGTGTGATGGAGTGTGTGTGTTTAGAGGACACACAGCACAGAGGACTTCATCAGTCTCCCCTCCAACAGCATCTCAGAGGTCCTCTCTGCTTTGATCTCTCTACCTGCTGAAGCACTGCCAAGGGAGGAGCAGAGAGCGAGCGAGAGAGAGAGATTGCATGAGTTCTCCCTCATCATCCCAGAAATATTGATCGTCTCATCACCGTGGCCTTGCAGCCCATAATAAATACAACTGGGGTGATGGAGGCGGCAGGGGGGAGGAGACGAGGAGGAGGAGGAGGAGGAGGAGGAGAGAGGGGTGCTGTGCTGAGTCTAAGGAAGGTTATTAGCCCTTAATGCAAGACAGCACTCCAACAAGTACACGCCGTTAAACACCCTCCTCCCCAATTCTATGGTCCCTGATTAATAGGACATGTTAAATTCTGCTGGTCTAATCGTATTCATCAATATTCAGAAGCATGCCACGTGAGTGATGTCCCCATACAGATCCCATATTTAAAAGAAAATATATAGACTTTATTCCTCTTTATTTTCGCCTGAGCCCCCATCCGTGTACACTTACTTTAGAAGACCCTTTGTTCTCCTACAACAGATAGATCTCCACATCGCAGTAAAAGTCTGAGCACACAGCCAAATGTACTCCTACGCCCTGACATCCCTTAGAGAGAGGCTGAATGGACTCTGATAAAAAAGGAACCAATAAGAGTTCTGAGTAGATGGAGCTTCTGACTCTCCCCATTCTGTTATTATAGTAGCTAGTCTGCAACAAAGACATTCACAAAGCTGCATTAGTCCTCTGAAACATCTAACTTCGAATGAAGTGAGCAGTCGTGGCCTGAGAGAGTGTAATCACTGATTACAAATGCCTCTGCTGCTGTTACATTATCACTCAGGCTGAATGTGCCATTATAGAAACAATAAGAGACAGGCAACAAGACAGAAACCAGAAAGCAGAAACCTATGTACCTGGGCGGTTACATCAGCTGAACTCATTAAAAGGAGAGAGGCAACGGCAAAAACTTAATTTCGTTTCTTCACCTTCCATTTGTGCTCCAGAAAGACACCAATCTACATCAGTGCGAAGGCTCCATTTTAAGACAAGCTCATGATAGCTTTTGCTCTCTGGCCTCTGTGTGTCAATAAGGTGGAAAATAGATCTGGAAATTGTCTGCTTACACGTTTTTATTTCAAATAGGCAAACATGGATCCCAACACAGCAAAATCAATAATGAACATACGCACATACTAAATGTCTCTCTTTCTCTTGCAGGCACGCTTGTTATATAAGCTACTGGGCTTTGCCATATTAAATCAAGGAGATTGGCATGTGTCATATGGAGCTAGATCAGTGACAGTTACGTGTGGCATCGAAAAGAAAATCTGGCTTTGAAAACACAACGTGAACTTGATATTTTTGTTGCTCAGATTTTTTCTTCATGTCACACAGTTTCTTTTTTATGCTCTCGTGTTTTTATTACGATGTTAGTTTTATTGTTTTACAATGTCAGTTTTTCATTTTTAACTCACTGTTTAAGTCACTGTTTTGGCGTGGAGGGGAGGAGTTTGAGGGGAGGGGCCAGGAGAGCGTGATTGACGTATAATCTGCAGTCTAAGGAGAGAATGTCACTCTTCACTGTTCCTGAACCAGCCGTCCTCTTGTCCACTCAGAAGCCTCACCGCAAACCTACAGCGATGTCCTCCACGAGTTCACGGGGAACTCTTGAATAGTAAGTCTGCTTCTCTCTTACAGAGAGAACAAGGCTGGGTTAAAATGAACTGACGTTATGCTAGCAGAGGAACGAGAGCTAACCATTGCTAATACATGATAGCTAGCTAACGTTAGGTTACATCCGTGGTTGCACGTGAGCAGCAGAGACAAACAGACTAAGCTGCGATGTGGGAATTCAGGTGAACTCACAACAGTGCAGTTAGAGTACTGGTGCTTGGAGAGGCCAAAAGGGACAAAACCTCTTTTCAGCAGTAATTTTTCACATTTCATACCATATTTTCTCAAATAAGTAGTGACCTAGGGTGTGGCTGCCACATACAAATAAAGGTCAGGGGGGAAAGACCGCACATTTAGGGCTTTCATGAGTTCACTTGGAACACACATTTTCTGTGTTGCTCACCTTTCAATATTTAAATGATAATAAAGTAATAATAAATAGTAAATAATTACCTTAATTTTAAGACCCCCTTGAAATTTGATTGCTGTGTTTGGGGGGGTCGTAGTTGTTAATTAGGGGCTCTGAGACCCCCCATATTTCATTCCTGCTGGGAACCAGTTCCACTATAACAGTAAGGGATGAGGGCCCAACTCTTCCTCTGCTTTGCTTTTTTTAGTCCATCACAGAGCCTGTGCAGTCATTATTACTAAGGAGATTTGGCATTAAATCAAGGACAAAGACACAGCACATTCTGACTGCTAATCACCGCGGTGATGCAGACATATTTTTAAAGAAGCAGAAGGGAGATGGTGAGGAATGGCGGCGCTGCTGCTGTGGTCGCCTGCTAAGCTGCATGTCTCCACCACTTCTCCTGGCTGCTGGATAAATGCTGCCATGAGTATCATTACAAGCCAAACGGCCAAGGAATCATGGAGAGCTGAGCTTGGCAGGCCAAATAAAGACAGATTCCAGGTGAGCACATGTTGAGATGAATTCTGTGGCTGCACAGCAAATAAATAACGGCCATTGTTTTAACTGCTGACAATGCTTGAAACAACTGTTTGCTCTTTGTGACTAAAATGATATGGACAGATAGAGATTTGATCTATAAAGCTGCAAGTTGCGGCAGTGGGCCCATCCCTACATATATATTGCCTCTTTTTCTCTGGACTGGGTGTGCATACCTCTGAGTGTCAGATACAGATGAGACATTAATACAATATGTGAAACAATATGTGGGTGTACGGGGATATTAATCAAAGCTAACTGACTCAATTAGATGGAAACAGACTGAGGAGGTTACATTTAAAGATTGATAAAAAATAAAATAAAAATCCCCAACAGTTAATCATTCTAACTCCTATTGATCCACTGCAGAGTTCCACTAGACACTCCTACTGAAAACAGTAGCTAATCACTCAAGTAGCCCACAGGGATTCTTTGAGAAACCGCAGGGGCAAGTATTGGGTCCGTCTCCAATCTAGCCGTATGTAAACACATTAAGGCTTTACACATGGCATACTCATTATCCTCCCTCCCACAGATGCCGTTTGCAGGGTGGGATCTGTTCTCTTGACGAGGTGTTTTGTGTGCAATTTCTATCACCCTGCCAACGCAGCTCCAAAGAGCTGCTAACAAAAGAGTACCAGATGAAGATGGCTTCTGTCATGTCTTCAGAAAGTATTTGACCATCAACAAGGGAACATTTAATTAACATCGGGCAATTTAGTTTTTTCTACACATCTGACATCATTCATTACAGACAATTTCCCATTGGATATCTATGTGGAGACATTGATGGCCATACTACTACACATACATATATTATAAAAAATTGGGGATTGTTTTCAGCCACACTAGCGGTGTAGCCCAAGGGGTGGTCATTCGGTCTGTAAAATATATTAACAACTTTTGAATTGGTTGCCATGAAATTCTTCCCCCACAGGATGAATCCTAATGAATTTGGTCAGATCTTGACTTTTCAGATAGCACCATCATTTCGTCCAAATGGACAATGATTTGTCCAATATTTTTATGTACTTTTATGATTTATGTAAAAACAAACAACAATGACAGCAACAACCATCTGCCTGAGCTGTAGTTTGCATTTAGTGCTACTTAGCAAATGTTAGTATGCTAACATGCTACACTAAGATGGTGAAAATGGTAAACGATAGGCAGATAAATCAGCGTGTTAGCATAGTCATTGTTAGCATATTTTCATATTTAGCCCAAAGCGCAGCCTCACAGAGCTGCTAACATGGCTGTTATGCTGGTATGTTTTCCTTTATTTTATTTTTTTCATCTTTGAAAACATGTTGCTCTATTGCTCATAAAAAACTTGAAGAAAAAAAGAGTAGACTAGAATTTCATATTTTTCATATAAGAATAATAGTTATTATCAGGCGTGAGTGATCTTCTTGATCAGTTATTCAATGTATGCATTACTAACATAGATACCTTGTTAATGTTGTGTTTCCTAGTTGTTGCTCAAATCATCCTATATCTGTGAAGTGGCAACACATTTGATTGGACCATACGTGAGACATGATTGAATTCCTAGAGAGGATACTCCTAAGCATACCAAGGAGAATTCCACAGATATTTCAAGCAGCTCCTCTCATCTCCTGCACTGTGAGGACAGCACGTATAACATGGCAGCACTAACATCAATTTCTGGCTTACAGTGAAAAGGAGGATGGATTTTTAGCCTTCTGGGATGCATTCCTAATACAATTCAGGCAAGTGCAAGGAACCTGAACAGCGTTGGCATGGCACTATGTATATAAAGCAAATCAAACTTTTTGACAATCACTTCAAATGTGAAACTGCTGTGTATTATTCCTGCTGCACTCTTTGGTTTAAATGCTGCTTGTCATGGAGCTCCCTGACAGTTATCAGAGTTACTGCCTGAGAAGAAGACTCACCTACATTTGCATTGATTGATTATGGTTTGAGATTAATGAGGGTATCATTTGGGATAAATTAGTTATTTCCTATTTAAACTCTGTATTGGATGCTTAAAGTATGTCATTTAAAGTAATGTGTCCCAGTATATTGAACATTGATCCAAGTGAATCAGTGGTACCTAACAATTCACAGGGATGGGAGTGGGGGAAACATTTTTCTTAAAGCAACTATTAACACTTCACAAACATATAGAGTTCAACTGAGGGTTTGCTGTGAGTTAATTGAGGTCTGGCTGGTAATTACAATGGGCAGTTGATCTCTCACAATCAGGGTCCAAGTTCATTGACACTGCATTATAAAATCTTAGATGGATCAGCTCCTATGGCTAGTATTAACTCTTCTCTTCTGGGTTCGAGAGACCAAGCAATTGTCCTTGGCCTGAATAACCATTTGCAGAGCTAGTATCAACTGCACATATGCAATTAAGAGTAACCCACATTGGTGAGCAATTATTTAAAAGGACCATAACAGTTTATCTGGGCCATAACAATGGTTCTCATGATAACATGATTTACATTGTCTTTGATAAGAATTACAGAATACATCTAAACTGGGATTACGCGGGTCATTTACGATGCAGTAATGTTTACAATTTGGTGGGCAATTAATTGTTACAGTTGAAACTTCCCTGCCACCCGCCGCCCCCCACCAGGGGTTAGTTGCTGTAATGGGGGATTACAGGAACTAAAATACATAAAGAAGTATTCCCATAAAACATACAAAAACAGGGCTTTGAAGAGCTGATCATCCTGATGACAACACTTAGCTATGCACCATTTCAAAAAGCAGTGGAGTGCATATAATAACCCCTTTCATCCACTTCATTTTGAATTGTGTTTTCTGTAGACAAAGATTAAAAATCCAGATCAATTTGTCCAGAAGAATGTGCAATTATTATTATTATTATTTGTATTTATTTTCTTTTACAGTAAAATGTAATAGCCTTTTGCATTTGTGTGTGTGTATGTGTGTGCGCTCACATTTACAATATATGCTGAAAAATGAATCTTCCCATGGCCTAATAATCTAAATAACAGCTTTAATTCAAGGCAAGTAGGCTGCAGTTCTCAGTAAAAAGTGAAAGGTTAGCTTTATCATTTGATGTGAAAGGGCTGCACAGAATCATACATATACCAAGCAGAAACATGACCCAGATGCTGCCTATAAAATGAATGAGCTAATAATGCATTAGGTGCCTTAGCATTTGTAGCAGTTACCATAGTGTGCAAAAAAAAAAGAGCTATTCCACATTCAGGTCAAATATGGTGCTGGACTGCTAGAGTTAATGTGAGAACAAGAACTCATTAATTTCTTCTGATCTAAAAGTATCACAATGTGTTTTTAACTTTGTTGCATTATATACAGCAGTTTTGTAGCTTCACCTTTTCCTTTACAGTCTTTAATTGTGATTGATGATCAATTAGGCCAAGATGAATTTTGAGGAACGAACGTGTTAATGAACACAGCAACGCCCAACACATTATTCTGATGTTTCTTTTCAAATACCACGACTGTCTGGCTTCCTTGCAGAGTATTCACAATTGCCCAAAGCACAGTGGTAGAATGATGCTATTGACATGCAAATGCCTGGTAGTTGCAGAGAAGTGAGAGGTGCCAAAGTGTATTGTTGTGTGACAAGCAGGATTTCTGAATACAGTACATAGCTGAAAGCCAAGATGTACACGGGTGCGTTTGACACAGCAAAACCCACTGCATCTATTTTTTTATACAAACAAAGAAGAAGAAAAAACGGATTTATGAGCAATATGGTGTTGGTCCTTTTTACAGAGGGAGCACAGGGTTAGTTTTGGCCTAATGACAACATTAAATAGGGTCTGTCCACTGTACATGATGCCTTCAGTTTTATAGGAGCATAATTAAGTTTTGAACCGACCCAACAGTGATGTGCTTTTAACTAAAGGTCAACAGTAAACAGCGATGCCAGCCACACTCGATTGCTATGTATATCACAACATCAAAAAAGATGTTGCTGCACTAATGAGTGGGTGACCTTCATCTTCAGCATAAACAAAGACCAAACAAACACATGCTGCACCACATGGCCCCTGTCAGCTATTAATAGGAGGTGTTTAAGTAATAATTAGCACTTTAATATTCAGAAGGACTATATGACATATAATCTTTGACATTTCAGAGAAAGATTTGCTGTCGAGATGCATTGTAGTTCATTCATAGCATCTTATCTATAAATGTAAATAAAAATGCCTAGAAAAAGGCATACAATATAATCCTGACTGCTTTCGTTTCAGCCCGATAATAAATAATCTACATTTGGAAACATGACAATCGGAAATGTAAATGTGCTTTGAGCTTTACATCTAAATGCATCACATTACAGGCTCATTCAGAGCTACAGCCAGGTGGATTTAGAGGAGATGTAGAGGGATTAGTGAGGTGATATCAATCACCATAGTTGAACCATCCCTTTATCCAGCACCATCACAGGCCCATTGATCCTGCCCAGGCAATAGAGCTGGAGTCAAGGACTAGTTTTTTTTTTATCGTCAGGGAATCCTAAAGCTTTGGGAAATAGCCAATTTCATTTCAGCATTTGAGGGTCAGAGTCAGGTTTATCCTTAAATTATGATTATGACAGAAAAATTATGGTGTCCAGTTATTTAAATGTGTTAGAGATTCAACAAACACGCTGGATTGATACAACTAGGTAAAAAAAAACCCACCAGAAAGATGTCCTGGAGGGAAAGAAAGCAGCTGTTTTTTCTCCAGTGACTCTCCCAGTCATCTGTTTAGAAAAACAGCCGTCATCCTCTGCTCGTTGCATTTTCACATTGATATTCTAGATATTATTAGTCAGACCAGAGAATCCAGATGATGATGAGCTCCGAGGGACATTTTAAATGACAGTGCCCTTTCTTGGGGAGAGAGAGTAAACAACATAGGCGACCAACGCTGTCTTGTTACTAATTGTCATCTGCATTCGCTGAAAAAAAACCATGTGTAACTGAGGGGCAAGGCCGGGAAGACAGAATTTGACTTTCCGAATATAAAGGGGGTTGGTATCGGTTGAGTGGGGGGCAGAGACATGCATCAATATCACACATGGAGGAGGGAAGACTGTCCCCCTGACAACAGTCCTTTCAGCTCGCCCTGGCAGATATGTCTACTCTCCATTCACTATTTCTAATCCTGTCTGAAAGCCTATCTTGAATGTCAGGCTTCTTCCTAAATTGGCTCGTGTTCTTAGTGATTGATTAAAGTACTGTAACCCAGCTTTATCAGACCGCCCTGAACTCTGTATTTCTGCCAAATCTATTAGGTAATGCATCCTATGTTATTGCACCGGTTGGTCTCCCCCCCCCACAGCCCCCATGTCTTTGGGAAATGCACAGATCCATTTACTATGATACAAAAGACTGAGTCGTACCGGGCTCTATGCACAGCAGCTTTGAGATCTTAAACTCACAACTGTTTGTGACAAATGTGGCATCCTAATTCAATATAGTGTTATTGGCCAAAACGGTCCAAAATAGTGTGCACAGATATACTTAAAAACACATTTCATTATCCCCATTCTTCATTTTCTAGCTTTTGACTGATGTCAAGGTGGTACCAGAAACACGTTGATGTCCCCTGACATTGAGCTAACAATGTGGCTATAATTCATGCTTTCTAATGCTGTAATATCCCCCATGCCATTGCACACAGAGGAGAGAGGAGAGGAGAGGTTGCCCTGATATTACTGCTGACGCCTGAGTCCTAGACGTTGCACTTAGAGTGTCTCCGGCAGGACATCATTCAAACACGCACAAGCACTACAAAGTCCATGAGACAAGAGTAGGCCACTACGGTCCCAAACACACACATCCTCAGACACTGCGGCTTACTGAGGGTACTCAAGGTCATGTGGGATGGCGCCACACATACAGGATGTCACCGCTTTCTAAAATCCCTGACATTTTATCTACATCATCTGTATATACACTATGGTAAACTACAGTAGTGAATTTAGTGGAATGAAAAGACTCAGTAGAGACACTCTGCATACGGAACTCTGGGTATGAATTCAAATCCCATTTGTGTACTTTAGTAGAAGACCACATTAATGGCTGCATGCTTAGAAGTAGGCCATGTCCAAACACTACAGGCAAATCTGCCCTCGGGTTGTCTGCACTTCCTCAAAAACTGCGTACAACACGCACTGTGAGCTACTACTGTATCCTTCTTCCTATTCCGTGCCCGCTTTGCAGCAAAGAAGCCCAGGGCAATCACAACACATACTGTATACACTGTACACTTTGTGATCATGAATCCAGATTTATGCACAATGCAACATTTCCAAATCAATTTGGGCTCTTATAAAACAGCTACTCCTATCTGCCTCATTCCCACCTTCTTCCTAATGTTTTTGACGGCAAAGCGACTATAAACATCCTCCCTGTTCCATGTTTCATTAGCGACCTGGGGGTCAGGGGGAACGATTTTCCTCTAACATCTGGATGTTAGCTAGCTTGAGTGAAAGGTCATATCAGATCAGATCCTGCTACATCAAATGCAACTCGAGGGCACATTATTTATTCATTTAGCTGCTGACATCCAAACCATGCCCTAAACGGTGACACTTTGAAAACTATTCCTCTGTGCCTGAACTGTGCAGATACGAGTGCAACTAGCAGGGGCTCGCAGATGGAAGAGAGTTTTATGTTCCTTTTAGCAGGCATGAACATAGATGAGACAGAACAACGAGGCCATTGTTGTTTTCTAGCTGAAAAGCCTTGGAGCTTCTGTGAGGAGGAAACACAACAATGAATATGCCTTCATGCCTGTTGTAAAATTTCATGTGACTACAAGGCCTTCCCGCAATTTTCAAAGACACTAAAAACAAAGCCCTCTGAGCCCAAATGACACGTCACCTTTTACCAATATTTACCCCTGTGGTGAACAGAAAGCCTGGCTAGCGTGAATACAGGCCTGTGTTGGTGTGCCTCAGTGTGTGTTTATGTGTGTGTGGGTGTCTTGTATTGTCCTTTTTCCTGTTTTATGAGTTGGTTGTGAAAAATGGCGTAATAAATCAAGAGAAAATTTACACTCAGCAGCACTAAAAATCCAGCTTTTATTCAAAGCTTGCTAGTATGTCAGTAGCAAACTGCAAGGCTTAATGTTTTCAGGAACACAAGCATTTATTATTTCAACTAATGCTCTTTTCTGTCTCAGTGCTAGACTTCTTTTCACCACTGTAATCCATAATTCACTTTTTTTAATCTTGTGAATAATTGAAAAAGTATCTGTATCCACACCTAAAGAGAGGAATGAAGGCGACGATTGCCCTCTAAGTTCAGAGGTTGGCATCATTGGTATGCAGACATACTCCACGAAGGAAATCCATATGGGATGGATACAAAGAAAAGGTTTTCAGAAGAAGAGGAGAGCCGCCTCTGCGCAGGATTAAGTGCTTTAGATCTAATGATGAGAGAGGGCCTGTTTTTATTTGTTTTCAAACAGGCATTTTGCTCTTGATAGGATAGTGGCTGTGTTCTGTCTCCAGAGGGTACAAATGCTCATCAAAGACCTGGCTTTGTTGTGCAATCCATAAACTCTTAATGCCACATAGCACGAGATACTTGCTCGACAAGTTCAGAGAAAGAGTAAAATCAATGAGAAACCATTTATTCCAATTTACAATGTGATAATAGTATATAACATTTTATATCATACACTCTTGGTGTTTGATATAAAATGAACCATAAGGGACAGCTCATGTTTTGGGAAGTTAGCCCCTCCAGCTCAGAATTCCTTGGTGGGATTCTCGCTCTTCCTATCAATATCTGTGGCAGCGGATGCCAGAAGATTTGGGAGCCTGGGGCTGTAAATCTGGGCCAGGGGTTGTGTGGGATGCTCAGATAAATAGGTTGGGCTTTGTTTTATTGCAACACTGCTTGTCTTAACTTTCAGTGTCTACCAGGGATTTAGAAAATTTGCTACTGTCCTTGGGCCTCTCGCCGCAACAGCGGCTCTGAGTCGGGTTTGAGTCAGCCCTGGTGCCCCAAGATTACATAAACATCCTTTATGAGACATTCACCACTATATCCATGCTCTACTGTTTTGGTCGCTTTTTATCTTTAGCAGTGTTTTGTTGTTGCGTGGGTATGGGGTGCAAGTCTCAGATTAAAAGGGAAACTGAGGATCTTCATTTAACCCAAATTTAACAATTTGACAAGTCCTTTCACACTTTGCTGAACAACTCAACACAAAGAGTAAACATTTCCTCAATGGAGCATATGTTGCTCTCAAGTCCTTTACTCTGGACCTTTGCTAATGGATTTGGCTAAAAAAAACTTTACATGTGATGCAGCTGTTTGTCATTCGTGTGCAGCAAAGCATCAATATGAAGGAAAAGTGGGCCACCAAGACACAAAGCACAATTATCCCCGAGGAAATATGTCAGATTTCCAACATCTTTTGTGATAAGGTTTCCTCATTTGTGCTTCCTAATGCACAGTGGGAAACAAAGGCAAAGATTTGGCTTATTAGGTCAGTTCTGATTCCTTTTTTTCCACACTGATCATGGATCTGCTGGATAAATCACATGGGTATCATTAGAATCAACCCTGAGGAGTCTCCGGGTGCAGCATTTTAAGTGTGTGTGTGTACGCTGGCTAATGACTTTCCTTTAGGTACTTTTTCAACAGGTAAAATGATGTGTAGCAGTTTGGGAGTCCTCCTGAACTATATGTTACAGTTCTGATGCTTCTTGCACTGTAAAATGTTTATTTATTTATTATTTATTTCAGTTGTTGGCTCAGGAGATTGCTTGGTCATTCAAATCAAGAAGAAGGTTAAAAAAAATGTTTATTCAATATCCTGTTTGGTGGATTGTTGTTATTCAGCAGCAATAGCAAATAACTCCATTCGACATCCCATTAGTTAACATATTACTTGGTGCCAGCCTACCAAAAAGCTTCAACAATAAATGCTTATTGTTGCTGTTTGCTTTGGAGTTTGGGCTTTTGTAGAATTTTAAATGCAAGAAATGTGTGTGAAGCAGGTTTGAATTGAAAGTGGATGTGATTAAAGAGCATAAGAGATGAGAATGCCAGTAAATTCTGGGATGTCAGAAAACGTTGAATCATTTAGTAATTTTCTACATGGCAGGGAGATCTGCCTCAATCAAAAATCTTCACATAAAAGCAGGAGCAGAGAAAAACTCCAGGATGCAATTCAGTAGCATTTGTATTCTGCTTGTTGTTTGTGTTGCACTGTAAAATAAAAAAGATAGTAAAGCCATAGTTGTCCACAGCATGAATAAAACAAACTTGGCAGATTTTTGTTTGACTGGCTTTCCCCAGCCAAGAGCTCACTTGTCAAAAGGCTTATCCAGGCTTACCTTTCTCCAGCCTAACCATTTTCCTCTTGTTTCTTTTCAATCTCACCTCTTCCTTCTGTCCTTGCTCTTATCCTCTCTGATCCCCTCTCCATTCTTGCTACTCTCAGAGAACCATTTCTATCCAACAGTATCATTTCATTCTTCAGCTTCAGGACTGAACTGCCCACCACTATTATGTCATTCAACACCTGTACTTAAACTCGGTTGAAATTCACAGTGGACCAAGTGGACCTATGAGAGAAACTACAACTATCGAGTCTCTCATCCCAAATCTACCTTCCTGTTGTTGAGACACTTGTCCCGTTCCAGGATTCCAGTGGGCAAAAAATACATCACGTTGTATTTAACACGTCAGTACTTTTAGCCCATGGAAATACAGTATCTTAATAATCAGGATTCAAACTGCATCCCACATAGTTAACAGTATTCTACAAATAACATATGATTATGGATTTTGGAGCATTTGGGCCGTTGTAGCAAAACCCTCAAATCTGTGCTACTTAAAGGATCAGAATAGCGCCTAGAGGATCCCCCTTGTCTTATGTGTCCACCCACACCACCAAACTCCTCAGAAACTAAACTTTTTCTAGATTAAAAACCAACAAGAAACTCATCAAAATCTCAAGCTACTTCCCTCATCCTCACTTTCTCACTCAAACCATTGTCATAGTGACCTCCAGCCACCAATTCATCAGAGCTGCCATCTTGGGAGAGTAAGTCACAAGGCTATTTCTGTAATGACCCAGATTTTCAGGTGAATCTGGATCTGTATCAATGTAATGAGCTGCAGCAAGTCACAGAGAACATATTAGGTCAACTAAACTCTATTTAGCATGGATTTTAAAGCTTGACATGTGATGTCACAGATGTTTTCAAATAATCAATAAGCTAACTGTTCTATTATTTAAGCTCAAAGAGCCGTGCAAATTGTGCATCTTTAAAACACAATCAATTCCAGAGAAAATTCCACAGCCTAATTTCCTTTCTTGGTAATTTTGTCAGATTAATATCATGTCAATTTCCGGGAGCCTGTTCTTACAAGGAGTGATGGCATGATAATGGTATCATTGGAAGAAAGCTATAATTGTGGAGGATGGCTCCTTTTGGGAGGAATATAGGCACAGATGGGCCCTGAGATTGATGGAGGAATTTCTCTGTCCTCAAAGGCTATCAGGAAACATTGCCAAGCTGGCAAGAGATATAAATAGACTACAGTCAGGAACAAGTCTACATGTAAGCACCAAAATAAACCAATCCCCAAGCAGGTGCTATCCTATTAAGGTAGAGGGTTTAAGGCACATTTAAAAAGCTTCCACACTGTAAAACAAAGTACCATTAAGTTAATCCGATTAGTTTTGCTTGCTTACTATTCACCTATCCAACATTAAAGTTAGTGAAGAGGAGTACACATGCAACGGCACACAGTGGACACCCATCAAAGGGCGAACACACACAGACATCCACTCACACTCACATTCATGCCTACAGGCAATTCAGGGTCTCCAGTCAACCTGATTTGCATGCATGTGGAATGTGGTAGGAAATGTGAGCAACAGTAAAGGTGAGACATAGCTATACCACTGAATACATTAAGGACATGTCCTCCCTATTCTTTTGGGGAATATGAGGGTTTTAATGACGCCTCCTCAGGTCATTTAAATTTTACTATAAATTCCACATGGGTTTTTAAAGGCTGATTCTGGTAGTTGCTAAAAATACACAGTTTTAGGGCCAAAAAATAGGCTAAAATTAACAGACTTAGTATTTCTTCACCAGAATTGCATCTCTGGCATTGGGGAGAAGATTTTGAAACAACATTTAAAGAGACATGTATATACTTTAATAAATAAAGACAATTAATAGGGAAAATGTTGCTTTTTTAGGGGGCTTGTCAAAAATATCTAAGCAAGTGGGACTGCCCTGGAATCATTTGGGCTCATTTCCTCAGAATATGTATTCTGAGGAAATTCTGACTACGACCTGGAGTGATAAACAACATACTGTAGTACATACAGGGACGAATCAAAGGCGCTTTTGCTGCGAGGCTAAAATGACTGAGCCATCAAAATCCTGTGCTTTACATTTATGATACACATAATATTTTATTTGGTCTCCAGGATCCTCAATTGCCAGAATAGGGATATTAAAAGTAAAAGCTAAATAGACAATTTCTTAGTCAGCCAGAGCTTTGAACAACTCACATCTGTGCCTAATGCCTTTTTTATGTACTATGACAAATACAGGTGAAAAGTGTGGCGAGGAGTCTGTCTAAAAACAGATTTAAAAAAGGATATAAATAAAAGTGGATACATTATTTACAACTTGCCTTGAAAAAGAAAGAAAGAACAAAAGAAATAAAGGAAGAAAGAAAGAAAGAAAGAAAGATAAAGCAGCATGACACTGAAGGTGGACTCAGTGCCAGCACTGATTTGGCTAAAAGACAAGAATAGACTATACTAAAGAGTATAATGCAACTGTAATTCAAGACAAGAGTGTCCTTGTGGCGCAGAGGTCTGTTAGTACACGATGGCCAACCAGTGGCAAAGGAGAGTTTGTGTGTGTGTGTGTGTGTTTGAGTATGTGTGTCGGTGGGAGAGAAAGTGGAAGGATCTCTATTAATCTCTCGCATTACTGCAGTCATTTCCACTCTCTTCGTCACCAGCAGCATGTGCTCATACGATTTAAAATATTTAAATCTATAATCTGTCAGCATTATGAGGTTAACACACACTCGCAAGACTGGTGTCCTATTCGTCACCATGCTTTCCACTTCACATGGCCCCACATATATCACAAGGACCTGACATGGCCTTTTGTATCCGTGGCTGGAAAAGACTTTCCGGCCAATGTCTGTAATTTCTCAACAGCGGTACAGACATTCTGCCGGACCCTAGAGAAAAATTAAGGGAAATGCGCGCAGCTGAAAAAAGAAAAAAGAAAAAAAGAACTGCGGCGCCGTGAAGCACGAGGAAGCCTCTAATTGTTTCCCCAGTGTATGTGACCTAGTGACTCTGGAAGAGTTCTTCCTTGTTCTTTTACTACGGGTAAACCAGCATTCATTATTGATTTGGTGGCACAGACTCTTACACAACATGGGTGTGCATATGAGTGGGCCTAAATGTTTTGTCTGTTTGGTTTGCAGCTGCATTAGAGCCTCACTAATACACCCTCTTTCACCTTTCTTAAACATAGTACTGTATTTTCCTAAAACTCTGAATTAATAACCAAGAATGAATAAATTGAATGGGATTAAAGCTTGAACGACAGTGACCCATACAGTATGTGAATATTAGGTTGATGGAAGACACTCCAACATAGCCCATTTAGCCAGCTCCATGTCATGTCTTCATACGACAGGCTTTTACTAAGCTCCTTAAGAGCCTGCCCCAGGGGATCTATGGTAGGCTGGAGGTACTGACTCAGGCCTTATCTCCACTAATTTACCCCATGAATTAGACGGGCCCTCGCTTCTGTGTCCTGCCAGACCCACACAATACTCACCCAATGTTCAGAAAATAAGGAGAGAAAGAGGCTTAGCGATTGCTTAGTTGGATAAGAAGCTGGGGAATCGACAGGGGAAAGGCACACTCTGCCACATCAACTTTACCTGGACTGAAACGCTCATCCCCGGGATTTAAAAGTGTTGTTCCCTGTCACTTGTCTGTATATTTCCAGGGTGGATTAAACGGAGTAAAATGGAATTTGAATCAAACGGATTAAGGTGAACTTTTCAAAAAACAAACAGACAGGGCTTCACCCCTGTCAGCCACAAAGTGAGAGCAAAATGACTGTTTCTTTGTTCATTTCACACTTTCCTCACATTTGTTTTTTGACAGATTATTTTAAAATTCAAATGAACTGGCAAGTTACAGACAGAGGACAGACAGTGCAGGACCACAGTAATCTATATAGAGTTAGTTGTTTGTCATACTGCATGTGCAAGTGAAAGCAAATAACATTACAGTATGCAAATCATAGTCTGCAAATAACTGACACTTCCAGTCAAATCAATAGAATGTAAACAAAGTTGTATACGCCTCGTATTCATGTAATTTGCATGTTCCACATGAATGAACTGAACTAAACTTCATCCCAATTTAACTTTTTGTAAGTCTAAAGTACAGCTTTGCATCCGAGAGCCTCTCTCCCTATCATGACACTCTCCCACCCCTAGTTCTCGCTGTCTCCCTCCATGTGATGCATTTTGTAAAAGTCTCCTTGAAAAAGGAAAATAATCAAAAATAGCTCCTCACTGCTGCTGCATGTTTGGTAACGTCCCTGATTTTAACTCAGCGGGCCCCGTCCTCTGTCTGTGTATCATTGAGTGTAAATTGTCTAATTAATAAATAATAAATACATAACTTCTGGCAGACAGTGAGTGGAGACATACTGTGTGACATCTGCTTTGTAGTTAGAATGGCGATGTCCAAAAGAATCTTGTTTACTAAGCAGACATTGGTCTTTGGCAGGGAAACCTGTTAGTCAAGGGAGATGTTTTTGGGCCACGAACAATGTAAAATCTCTGTTAAATATGTAATGTGCAGTAGTCTTGAGGCGTTTCTTTGTGCCTCAGGCCAAAACCATTTTGTTAGTCAAACAAAGACTCTTTCATCTTCTCACAGATTTAACAAATAAGTCTTATTCATTATTAAGATGAATGTGACACGAGTATATCTTGTGAATTGTAGCTTGTTTTGAGTAATACTAAAAAGAAACAATTTGGGAGTTTTCGGCAATTCTGTCAAAAAAGGGATGATTTAATGATGATGAAAGTGCATCCTCCTGATCAAATGTAGGGAGACAAGTATATCCTCCTTCATTAGTCACTGTATGCCGAAGTCTGTGGAAAGCCAGTTTATGAAAAAGTTCAGTCGAACTTTCAAATATGTTGCTGCTTTTGTTAAGGGCAATTAAAAACATGAAGGACTTTCTATCATCAACATTGTAAGTGATAATAAAGTAACGTTTAATGAGAGTTTAAACAAAGTCTGTAAACTGGGTCTGTTTGGTGAGACATTTGTAATCTGTGTGCATTTCTAAGCATTAGCCGTCAAGGCCAATGCAATCATCTTGTTTGCTTGGTAATGTGGTGCAAACTAATACGCATTAAATCCAAATTCTCCACAACTGCCTTTTTCCTTTGTCTGTATGACATTGCAAAGTTGTGAAAACAGTGCTAGAACAATGACAGGCTTTTCCTCGGCTGTGTGATAGGCAGTGATAGGACATATTTTCAGAAGGTCAGAGGTATCCATTTGGGAAATTATTCAGCTCCTGCTCCTGCTGCTTCAAGACAACACGTCAAACACAATGAAGAATATTAGAAAACACAAATAACCTTCCACAGCCTTTCTCATATGTGAAACAACACACCTCTGCATCAACACAGAGGAACACAGGCGCTCCCACACCTCCGTCCACGCATCAGGATGTGAGAGCAATAATGAAAGGCATGCCGAAAGAGAAACTGAAAGCTAAAGAACAAGAGGCCTCTCGGGCCAGAGACCAATGAGCGGCTCTTCCATGTTAAGTCAGGCCATGGCGGACTCAGGTGTATTCACCTTAGGTCAGGACGAACCCTTGTTGACCTTTGCAGCAGACAGGGGGTCTCTTGGAGCTTTTCTTGAGCAGCCCTGAGACTCACAGGGCAAACAACAGACTCAATGTTGCACTTTGAAATTCTGCTTGAAATATGTGTGTGTGTGTGTGTGTGTGTGTGTGTGTGTGTGTTCTTGTCAGTAATCACATGATGACCAGGTCTTGACTACCCAACCCATCCAAGTTAATATGTCAAGCAGATGAGCACATTCTGCAAGCGGCGTTCTTTGACATTTCTTTCCCACAACAGCTGTAACACAAAGCTCCGTTTTTAGCTGCAATGACTGTTACACAACACGAGCACACTACAGCCCAATAAAAAAAAAATTCTGAAAAAGAGTGAAGTATGGATATTAAAACAGCCGAGAACTTGAAAAAGAGCACTTTTTGTTGAACTGGAATAAAAACACAGAAGGGCCAGAGAGAGAATTCAGGAGAAGCAGCAGCAGCATGAATAATCCTTCACATGATATTAAAGACACACATACAATATAAATGAACACAATTTGCCTGCAAATCAAATCAAAATTCAAAGAGACCTAATCAAATTTCATAGGGTGGTTTTTAAATGCCTGCAACAAAAAAATTAAGAATCCTATGTGTCTGTGTTATTATTACCCATTAAGAGCTTCTTTCATCAGTAGTGTGGCATGCGCGCCGAATAAAAGGCTGGGCCATTTTCTAAATGCTTAGGTTTACAGGAACACATTGCTTATTCAGCCAATCACCATGACAACTCTTGCTTGACATTTTCACCCCCTCGTCCCTTTCTGGAATTCAACTCTCACAGTTAATTATTCTTTCTACCACTGAATTACAATGGGACTATTTATCTCTAAGCTTCTGCCTTGTATCCAGGAATTTCAGACTGTAAGAAAGTGAGACACATGAGGCCTGCAGGATGCTTCCAATTTAGCACTTGCTTCTTCCACAAGCAATGTGTGCATGTGGTTTCCACAGCTTTGACAGGAATTACAAAGATGGGTATGTGAGGCTGTTTACTACAAACATTTGCCAGTCATGAAATAAGTCAAAAGATCAATGCTATCCTATGCTGACAAGAGAGGTAGATTTGTAGGCCACTGCATCAGGAAGAATCCCAGTGAGGAATAGACATGAAAATAATACCTGAACACCCCATTGTTTAAATATGCTAATTTAAGTTCACTCTCTTTGTCACTAGATAAGACAAAAAGAAATCCCCTTTATTAATGAACTCGTATTGAACACCGTGCGTTAGGCTACTATTATGCATCCGAGTTGAGCACGATCTCTTCACCCACAAACTTCCACTAAAATCAACGATTGCGCAGAAACTTAAAAGAGGAAAATGGGGATCCCCACGTATGTTTGTGGCAGATTATCCTCCTCAACAAGACAGATGGAGGTTTATAGCTTGCTGCAAAGTGGTGGCAGATCCCACGCGTATGCTAAAAGTCTTTGATCTGATGACATCCTGGGCGATTTGATTCAGTAATTCTTCCTTTAATTTCCGTCAAACTTTGGAGCTTGCAATTTCATTTGCCTAAAGCAAGTCACCGGGCTATTTCATTTTGGTTATAGGGAGAGCGAGGAGAGAGAGAGAGGGAGAGAGAGGGAGAGCGCGCGAGAGAGAAAGCGTCACTGCTCCATCACGCGCGCACACAAGAGATGACTTTATGGCCAAGTAACAAGTGCTCCGAACAATTACCGCAAGCATTTCTTTTCTGCATCGAGGTTTGCGGCGCATTGGTGTTGTGAAATGTTACATATGCCAGTGTGGGCAAAAGACACATACACACACACACACACATCCAGCATCTAAACCCCGGCTTCTTCAACTCACAAAACCCAAATGCGTTTGGGAAATACGCTGTTTTACTGCGCTTCGTCGTTGTATCGTCACAAAATGCCACTCGTTATGTTTTCAGAAACAAAATCAAAGACAGATCCGTAAATCGTATAATTTGAGCCCAAGTAGCCCAACGTGCCCATTTTCCCCGCATCCCCCCGATTCACTCACCGCGCAGGCAGACAGCCTTAAGATCCCCCCCCCCCCCAGCTGCTCATCAAGTAGCCTCTCATAACACGACTCACCTGTCTTGTCGAGATGTAAATCCCCCCATGCCTTGCTTTCTGGAAAATAAAAAAGCCGGGACAATGTTTCACTGTTTCGGGGTCTTCACTTGCAGTCGGTTGTGTAGGTACTCCAAATATCCGTACAATCTGCGCACTGATGGTGCTTTTTCTGGAATGACCTTCCTGTGAAGCGATACCGGCTCTCGTTATCCTGCCTCCGCTGTCATTTGTATGGATTTCTCCCGTGTATTTGGGTTTTTATTTTTGTTGTTGTTGTTGTTGCAGCAGCGGGAAGCTCTCCTCCTCGTCCTGGTGCGATTTTGTGCTTTTGCCTCGACTCTTGGGCTCAACACGAGCTTCGCGGGAGCGCGCGGGGCGATCCCGGCTGAGCGTTCGGGAGCGCCGATCGGGGATGGAGAGGAGAGTTACTAGGTAACCAAGGGCACACGCGTCACACATGAAAAGGAGGATTCACGCCTTCCAACTATATGCTCTGCCCTTCTGCTCTGCCCGTCGTTGACAGCTCATCAAAAATAGTATGTTTTTCATATTTCACCGACGCTTGTGTCTTACACACACACACACACACACACACACACACACACACACAAAACAAAACAACCCACAATATCTTCCTTTTAAAGGCATCATTCTTCCTAGGGCAAGTTGGTTCTATGGGGAAATAACATTGTCTAGGAATTTCCCTTTAAAATGTAGATTCAACTCTACTAAAGATAAGTTATTTACAAAGATAATAAAGTGTTTGGGGAGCAGGGAAGAGGACTTTTATGAGGCTGGAGAAAATTCATGAAGAGGCAATGCAAAAGTTCCTTAAATGCTGAATGGGCTAGTTAGAACAGCTACACAATATGTTATATTGGCAGGGATGTGGTTGATCCTGCGCTTCTCACTAAATAAATTATCTTGATGGAGCTACATCACAACCTTTATTTTATTTCAATGGTCACGATTGCGAGCCAATAAAGTAGTAGAAAGAAATATACCCCCCCCCCTTCACTTGTTCTAAAGAGAGAAAATCCAAATCAGTCAAACTGAAAAAAAAAAAATAGGCCTATGTATGTAAAAGAGGGCTTTCACTTGCATTCATATAAATTGCATAATTATGTAGTTCTGAGTCACTAAAACATCAACAGCATCATTGTGATTTGACCAGTGACACTGTCTGAAAGGGAGCTGCTCTGCAACAGCTCAGCCACATGAACCTCATCTCTATCTTACATTTTCGGAGAAGTCTCCTATAATCCCAACTGAAACTTGAGAGGTTTTATTCAAACAGCTCTCAAGTGTTTGTGAATGTGGATTTACAGTGTGTTTACTGTAATGCTCTGTAGAGATACCCATCTCTACGATGTGACTGATTTTACACCCACAGTAGCCACAGGATGCTACGGACCAGTTTATCCCTCCACATACAGTAAGTCTGATCCCTCTATTGACATTTTTAAATCTTAGTTGAAAACCCATCTCTTCTCCTTGGCCTTTAAATCCAATTGAGATCAATACTGCATTAGTGCTTTGTCTTTCTGAATCATTCCTCTATTGTCTTTGTGTCTTTGCTGTTATGCTTATATCGTCTGTTGTGTGTTCATCTGTTTACTGAAGTTGTGCAGCACTTTGCTCAACATTATTCGTCTTTAAATGTCCTCTATAAATAACATTGACATTACATTTGCTGTGAATCTGAATAGCAGCCTTTTAAATTTCCCCTATCATTAGACGGTGTTCTTTATCAAGATCAAGCTAAAGTAAAGCTCCTTAAACATCAAAATAAAGTACCAAAGGCAGTTTAAATCCAGATAACAATATTGCTTTAATGTTTAAATACGCAATTTAACCATTAGACTGTACATAAAAATATACCAAAATGAATAAGTAATACGTGACAAGTGCAGGTCTAAATAGTCACTATAAAGCAACTTAGCATTTTAATGCGATAATTACAGCCACAATACACTAGCCACTCATCAAATAGAAACCAGCATATATTGGTTCGTGGCCACTTAATTATACAAAGTCTTAGTGTCACAACTGCCATATTTTACTGACATTCAACACTCATACAGTAGAAAATATATCATAAAGGAGGCGGAGATACTGATACAAACCTCAGCAGGCCAGAATGCATCTTGTGTTTTAGCAGGAGGCTCAATAATGACATGCCATTATTGTTACAAACTTACTATCTAGATATGTATTTCTAATGAACCAAACCTTGACTGAAAGGAGCATGTTTAATCATCTTTAAGAGTTACTGACAGTCAGTCACAACACAGACAAATTAACAAAACAAAAAAACTAAAAGTGCCCTCACCCTTTAATGGCTAATGTTGAGGGGCACAGGGGTGTGTTTTGAAGTTTTACATTTTTTCTCTCAAGGAGCGTCGACTCAGTCACAGACAGATGAATGTTGTGCCTGAGGCGACTGGATGGGTTAGTTCAAAAGCATGCTGGAGAGTAATGCCTTAAGAGTCGGTGTGAGCATCACATTGTCACAATGCAGACATGTCAGTTCCCCATTCACTGTCCCACAAATTTAGATGTGTAGCGTTTTGAAGTATTAAAACACTGAACTGTGTCAAAATTTTATATTTGCGCTGCATGAAGCACAAAGTCGTGCATACACCATCTCACAATCTATCACGTTGGTCATAGAAACAATCACATCTTAGGATCAGAAAACTACTACATGAAAAGTGTGAACAGAAATCTGTGCGCAAATAGAAAAAAAAGCCTGCTTGATACTGTTCAATCAGTCAATATTACTGCACACAACACCCACAAGGGTAGAACATTTTAAAAAGCTGGAATTGACTACATAAAACACTTTTCACGGGTGCAATACTGAATATATTTGACAACGATTCCGTCTCTTGATGCGAAACGGCTCTTATTTTAAAGTACTTTAATCCCATGATCATTTCAAAACAGTGTACAAAACAAGGACACACTGCCAGGAGAACGATTCCATATTTGGATATGATTTATTAGAAAATCTTGACTTTTTTATTAGGGACAATGACCATTAATGAACAATAAAAATGTAAATGAGTTGGAGTTACCTACCGTGAGACCTAAATGGCAAATCTTTACAGTTGTCTTTGGCCAGATGTTAAAAAGTACATTAAAATGACGTGGGTTCAAAATGAATTGTAAAGGTACACAGCGGCACAGACGACAGGATGCACAGAACAATAGAAAAGCAGAGCAACAAAAAAAAAACAAACATGAAACAACAAAAGCTCAGATCTGTCAAATACTGTACAGTCAAGAAAAAAGAAAAAGAAAAAACATCAAGCATGAGATGCAAGAAGGAAAAGATAAATAAACAAGACAGGCCAGCAGGACAGGGGAGTCAGCAGAACAGTGTAGAGGAAAAATGACATTGTGATGACCCCAACTGTATATCAATAAAGCATCATTTCAGCTGCACAAAGGAACTGTATTTAGAGTACTGAAAATTAGTACTAACAAGACTATTCATATCATTTATGTGGCACCTTGATAGTGCCTTCTGAAGGGGACCACCCCCTTACATTGTGCTCTGAAAAAATAACTATACGTGAGAAGAAAGTACTGCACAAAACATGCATTTTTATTTAGTCTGCAATGTCTTTCCAGTAATTCTCTACTTCTGCATCATTAATGCTAAGTTTAATTATTACTATTGTTCTACTGTAAGTTTCTTATCTTTTACCCAACTGAATCATATTATTTCTTTGGCTGCTCAAACAATATTTTTCACAAGAGGATCAATAATTCAGTATTTTAACGCTGCATGTGATTGTTGCCCTCCCCAATCCCTTTCATGGAAACGTCCTGAGAGCTGAATCGGAAAATCCAGACCGGGCTGGCTTAATAAAGCCAGATAACTAAGGAGAGCGAGTCTGGCTAAAGTGGAACTCGAAGAAAAAACAGCACTGAAGTGAACATCTAGTGGGGAAACCCACAAAAAAAAACACAAATAAAACCCCATGGTGGTATTTTTAAACAACAACAACATGTCATATTTCCAGAAAGCGTGTTCATATATGTGAAGAAAACAATGTGTTGCTTATTTTTCCCCTTTATTACAGCCCATCATTAAGACACAGTGGGCATACCACTACCGTTAGTTGCCTCAGTTGCCTCTCCAGTGAACCAGTTAGTGTGGAGAAAATTATGAAAAACTTTAGTACAATTATCACCAGCTGTGGTCAAGTATCTGCCATTTGTTTGAAACGTGTTTTATAGTAAGTGTGGGCCTGTTCATCTGACATTTATTACATCCCTGATGAATTATCATGGAAAGCAAAGTGATTCCACTGTTGTATTTTACAATGCCCAATGCTCTAGGCTTCTTGTCACTTTAAAGTTACAGGACACTTCATCCATATCTTAGTTGTGCAGGAATTATGATGTTTTTTTTGAGTGAACTAATTGGTGAGAAAGTCGGCCTTCACTATAATTTGATCGCAGGCAGCATAGGTTTCCATGGAGATGGACTCCTTTTGAAATAGAGCTATCTTTTGTGAAATAATATTTGAGATGAACCCAAAATTATCTGGTTTACTAATCTCAGTTTATTAGACTGCCATTCAGTAAATCTCCTTGTCTTATATGTTTGTGATTAGTTATTCTTTTCTACTTGTTTTCAGACCATTTGACCCCCTCTGTTCATTGATTTGGTCCGAGAATCCCTGTTAGGGTTAAGGCTACACTTACTGTGTTACTGTGTGGTATTTATAGGGATTTTATGATGAGTTTAATCTGCTAATCTAGCAACAGAGTTTCAACCTCCGCCTCGTGCCATGGTCTTGTGATGCATGTGGATTTCAGTAAACCTCGTTCCTTATTCTAGACATTTCTTTAAATTGTTAATATGAGTCATGGTTGCCTTGATAGGACTAGTCAATTTATCAATTTCCAAGCAAAAAAAAAGGCTTTTATAGTAACATTAAGAAAAATGATATAAATGGTAAAAGCGGATGCCTCTGGTGTGTCTGTGGTTTCACTCGTTTTTCCCAGAAGCTCGTCATTTACTTCAGCTTGTAATAAAATCATTAACATTGATATCTGATGATGAATGATGAATATGTTTGATAAGTAGGCACATAATGAGCAGGATAATGTAGCTTTAAATTGCTGGTAATCGGAGATAAAGCCCTTGGCTCATGCTGTTGTGTGGTCAGGTGCTCTCAAAGGACTTGGACAAATGCTTTCTCAGAAATACAGTAATATTTTTGGGATCCCCAAAGACGAAGGGAGGCTCTGGAGAAACAGGACACATTTACAGCTCATACACATGTTGAATGCTAAAACAAGTAATTTTCCTCATCATTTGTTGACATTTTTTGTAGTCTGTATGAGTAAAATGGATCCACGGCCCACTCCTTCCTCAGTAGGGCACAGTCACACCGCCTAGTTCTATCCACACATGTGATTTTTTTCATAACAGATGTAACCCAAACTTGATCAGATAACAGTCATACGCAAAAACAAGACAAGACAAGCCTGAAGACAGACCTGTGAGGCACAATGTCACAAACAGAAATCTCTCACCCATGACTCTGTCCATTATTGGCTCTTGACCCAGCTGCTTTCATTAATTCAGATCCCTTATAGAGATCTGTTTTCACTTTGACATTAAAGTGTCTTTTTCTTTCTATCAGTGTCCAATTCGCCACATTAAACCTACTTCAGTTTGTAAAACATGAATACTCCAGGGAGGGTGAATACTTTTTATAGATATCATTTCACTTATAAGCTCCTGTATGTATCAATACAGGACTTCCTCTTTACAATTATTTATCAGCTTTTCCTTTTTGATTAATCAGAAACAATAGTTACACAACATGCTCGAAGCACTCCACATTAACATTTAAGAAAGATGAACAACAAATAATATTAAGTACTGATACTCAGATGACACTGTCAACTAAATAAACTCATAAAAACACACATATAGACACTAAGTAATATTACAGGATGCTTTAAAGTTGACAGAATGCACTTTATGCTGAACCTGTTAAAAAGTAGTGCTTCTGTCAGTTATCTGTAACAGATGTCTACGGTAGAGCATTTCTTAATTCTTTATTTGGAGTCATTCACATTTCCCTTGTAGCATTACCCCAGAGACCAACACTGTAATCTCTGCACACTCAGCACCTTCAACCTTTGGTTTGCAGATCAAATATTAAAAGTAGAAAGTGAAGGGACGTGACCGTGGCATGGATTTGAAGCCACAGAGCTCTCTTCATATTACATCCATATCTCGCTGTGAAATTAAGCCAGCTGTATGTAAGGACAACTATCAAAATAAGATTTCCACTTTAACAGACAATCTTCGCATCCTCTTAGTAGAGCTGAAAAAGTAATGGAATGATGACGGCTGTCAAACACAGACCCACCAGTTTGCAAACTGGATAAAGAGTCATAATATTCAGCTTTTCAGTCTTCAGACTTTGAGGGAATCTTGAGGGGGTTGTAATACTTTCATGGTTTTACTCACAATTCATGTCCACAGTCGCCTCACGTTAATCCCCCTGTACACCGTATATACCCTTTCATCATTTCTCCTCGTAAACATCCATTTTCAGCTCGGTTGAACTGCTTTCTGTGGTTTCAGAACACATTTGTGGTATTTTGAGACTGTCTCCTCTCGCAGTGATTGGGTCTCAGGCAGAGGCTGATTACAGCATCCCACATCAGGCACTTTCCAGGGTAGCCTTGAAAATCAGGACATCTCCCCAGGACCCCGATAGTCAAGGAAACAAAGAGTTTTAATCAAGGCGTTGATACATGCTCTTAGTACTAATGTTTCCATCAGAAACACTTTTCACAGGTTTAATGTTTACTACCACACGGTATTTATTAGGACACGCTTTTCTGTACAATAATCTTAACGGTATTATAACGGAAAAGAGTTAGTCACAGCATGTGTCACTGCCCAGGGTGGGAGAGGGGATTTAGGGATTTTTCTGCCAAATGCCCAGGGCTCTGCAGGTCTTTCCCTTACACAAGTCCTTAAAAGAGATAAACGTAACATGCAAAATCTATTGTGCACAGGTGATTTTAGTGTCTCCTGTACTTATTATAATATCTGCTACGTATTATTACTGGGGGGAAAAAAGTAGTGGAGGTAACCATGATTGTGCAAATTGGGCACATTTATGTGTAAAATGTTCTCCGAGTGATCGTGTGGAAGTAAATAGTTGCCAGCTGAGAAATGTCCAATCTTACTGTTTGCTATCAGTCTGTTTATGCTGAAGTGATACTAAACTGTGCAATAGGCAAAAAGCAGCTAGACAAGAGCTTGGCTCTCATGCTCAGATTTCCATATTTATTGCCTGAAATCCTGCAGGGAGTTCAACTGAATGCCAATCGTAGAGCTGACTCACTGAAACAAATATGCATCTGCAGCCTGCACGCCACAACACAGACCACACACTGTATGACACTTGATTGATTAATATCTACCTTCTCAAGCTAAATGTTATAGTATAAGTAGCCCACTGCAGTTAACAATGGCAGCAACAAAAATAATAATAATCTCGATTTATACAGCAGTTTTCACAACAAAAGTTAAAAAGTGCTCCACTCATGGCAGCAATTTACAATCAGTAATCTAAGACAAAATAAATAGAAAAACTCAAGTCAAATACAGATCAACTCTGTGATGAGAGTATGTTTTCAGGAGAAATTTAAAATATATTACTGACTTAACCTGTGTTAACAGAACACTAGTTCCAAACCCAGGGGTGTCAAATTATTAAAAAAAAAAAATTTAATTATGAAAAAAATGGCGAGATGATTAGCATGAAGAAGCAGAAGAAGGAGAGAAACATATGTATGCTACAAAGTTAATCTCATACTTAATTACTTCCATCCAATCAGCTTTATTTCTGATTACTGATTCATTTTAATATTTCACGACTCTCCAAAGGATAAAACACAAACTTGATCACATGAGAACTGATGACAAGGAGTGACTGTCCAGTAGTGTCGTCCCTACATTACATGTATAAATAGTTCTTCTGTGTCAAGAATGTACGTATGTTTATGGACAATGTATGTGTTTTTTTCTGTGCCGGGGGGGAGGGGGGCAGGCAACACATGTAGTGACAAAGCAAACTAACAGACCTGCTGAACCTCGTCAGGGTTAGCAGCACCACCACACCTGTAGATCCTCAAAGCAAACTTAGTTCCACCGTCAACACCGCATGAAGAATGCATCAAGTCCCTTTTTTTTGTCTCCATACCCGTAGAAACAGGCACGTGTACACACACCCAACGCACACTCTCAGGGCCACCTTAGAGCAAAGAAATGTCTAATTCTATGTGATGCAAATGTATGCATTGCCATTGTGAACTATGAATCAATTACCGTATAATGCCACGGTTATTCTGAGCGGGCTGAAGGTGGAGGCACCTCAACACATTAGTATGCCAATGTGTTTAAAGGCCAATTTCACCCTGCATGCCTCTGGAACAAAACCCTCAAAGAATTTGCATTTCAACAGAATATCACTTTTCACTACCTGTTCATGAATCTGTGTCCTGTCGGTGCTCCTATTTCACATTTCTTAGCCTGGATGCATAATCACTTTTGTGTCAAATTGTCTTCATTGCGTTGTAATAAGCAGAAAAAGATGCCAGTGGAAAACTTTTTTTTTTTTTTTGCACAAAGTTGGTGTATTTGTTTCTTGTGGGGATTTCCTTGAGCATACAATGTGGGATTTGTTTATGTATCATATTCCTCATTAAACACAAGATAACAGGAATGAATAGACAGTACTCATCGCTCTTTGGACTTAAATTTGGCTCTCCTTGTGCTGTACAATAAGTTATTGTTAAACTCCATCATATGTTTCACACCATTCAAAATGGATCCTCAACTCTCTTGATAGAAAAGGACAAATTAGAGCATTGTATGCCGTCCGCCGTCTTTCCCCTTAGCCATTGGTAATAATGACAGGTATACAGTGGGAACTAATTAGCAGGTTTCCACCTGTCAGTGTAGCCACCAGATGAGCGTAAGCAGGGTCTCACAGGTGGAGAAGAAAGCAAAGAATCTTTCTTTGTTTTTATTGACGCTTTTGATTTCTCAATTACTTTGGTCATTTCAGTGGTTTGCTCATTTAAACGGCCTGCTCTTTAAAAAAAAAAGCATGTTAATATCCTTTGAGCAGTTAAATGCAATTAACAGCGCAATAAACATGTGCAAATACACTAATGCCTGTATGTATAAGACAAACCCACAGTGTAATACTGAATATCTGTGCAGTAAGGTATTAATCGAATAATAGATAGAAGAGATTCTTCCCTAGACTTTCCCCTCGTGTGATTTTAAAATGAGAAAATGTAAACATTTCAAAGGCTGCAGTCAAAGCATTTTGAAATTGTTTTGAGTGTGTGTATGTCAAGCAATTCTATTAAAAACACAGCACTTGCAAGACAATTTCTCACTTTGAAATGTTTCCTGCCTGGAGCATACAATAAATGAGGCTCCAGTGAGCAGGCAATAACTTTTGTCAACAATACACTAAATGTTATGAGCTGTAGATGTGCAGTATGTAGTTTAACAACATCCTATGAAGCAACCACATAAAACACCTTTGTACTGACAACAATGCAACGATGTACCAGGTACAAAAAGAAATGAAAAGAAAGGCACTAATCCACTTTAGTGAATTAGCAAATCATGCCCACATTTTGTCTGTCTGCACAGTCTTTTTCTTTCTGAAAAAAAAAAGATTGAACTATTACACTATGTGAATATTAAATTAAAGAAGATTGCCATGAAATCAGTGACTGTGCTGAGGTGCACTCTAAACTCAGCAGGAAAGGAGCACTATGTGTGCAGACTTTTACACGATTGGTGAAAAAAACATTAAAGTACATATCAAAGGAGAAGAGCATGTCAATTATTTATCAAAGTCAGGAAAAACCACAAGGGCAGATGCGTAAACAAAGGTAAGGTTCTACAGGATGGGGCTGGAAACAGAAAAGGACAGGGCGGATAGAGGCCAGCTCAAAAACAATATCCAGCACTCAAAACCACACAAGAATAGCAAAAAATATATAGAATATATTAAATATTCGGACACAAAATTCATTCTATAACTGAGTTAAAATGATGCATCGTTCTTTTGTTTTCTTTAACTGCACACTCCTGCCAAAAGCAATCTTTTTACATGTGTATACAGGCTTAAGTGTTCTTTGTGAATAAAGCTGTAGGGTGCACAGAACCAGCAGCATCATGAAGCATTGTTTATTTGTGGTAAAAGGTCAGCGCTGCACATTTACAATGTCTCTTGTATTTACCTCCATTTGCAAACATGTAGTCATATGTGCAAGCAGTCAAACTTGATTACATTTCATGTAATGCATTATAAACATATAATACCCTGTGTTTGCATACATAAATTTAATTACACAAGATTCACATAGTAACACAGCTTCTATTTGTACACGAGCACATACACTGGGATTCGTAAGAGTCCGTTTTATGAGGACCCTTTAAGAATTATTATCTGTTTAAACGTGTACAAGAGGGGAAAAAAACAGAGTGACCAAATCATTGAACCATGAACTTGGTTAGTGTCGCCTTTGCAGGTCCATTTATCACCCTCAATACTGTGATATTAAGAACCCTGGAGAGCCTGAATATAAGCAGCAGACATACACCTCCTCCTGTCCCTGCTTCTACCGAGAACAGAAGCCTGGTTCTCCCACCTGCAAAGTCTCCATCTGCTCTCCCTGCACAACACAACCAAAAGCTCCATAACCCAATACACAGTCCACCCAACCTTGACTGTAATACCCTACGACAGGTTGTATTTGACACCGGCATACTCGCTTGATGCTTTGCAGTTATTTTCAGCGGCTACAATTGTCTCCAGAATAAATGCATTCGATGGTGCTGTAAGATATTTTTCTTTCCACTTTCCAAATTACATTCTGCCCGTGCTTTATATTGTATCTCAACTCTTCAAGCTGGTGGTCTGCAATGCATCAGTAAGAGGTAGTGCAGCACATAAAGGGCTGGAGAGGAGAGAGGGTGAGTGTAGGTTTTGGTACGATATTAGTTATTCATGTGCGTCTGCCCTACAGACCAAAAACCCTTCTCCACAATCCCGCAATAAAGCAAATGAGTAAAAAGCAGCAACAAGAACCTCTAGAGAGGAGATTTAAGGGACCTCCATGAAGTGAATCTTCCACAGGTGATGGAGGAATGAGGGCACTTTAAATGCCATTACTATGTGAAGTTGTTTCTCACTCTAGATTATCCAGCGAAGGAACAGTGGAATCTCGAAAAAGCCGAAACTAAAATCCTGATAGGTAAAGTATTGGCGGGTAACAATGGCGAGATCGTGCGGGCCACATATTTCTTTTCATTAGGCGATAAATAATGTAGGGGAATCATATGAATAATTTTCTCCCTAATGGATATTGCATGCTGAGAAAGGATTTCCAGTTCCACTTTTTAAAAATTTAGCATGTGAAATGATGCGTCGCTATGTGACAAAGTGATTTTTCGGGGCAAGAAGAGAGTAGCACAAATGCATCAGAAAGCTTGAGGAAAATAAAGTGAGACTGAGAGAAGAGAGAGGGAGAGAAAGACTGGCTGGGACTTTTCCCATTGAGTTTGAAAGCATCAAATTACTTACCCTGTCAGGCCTAGCCTCAGATATGCTGGTAAATGCCAATATATTTTATCTAATTATTAAACATTAGGGGTGCTATAAATCATTTCTATAGTGCTCTACTTTTTCTTTACGCAGGGAAGTCTAGGGCCCTACACAAGTGAAACTCATTCAAACTCTTTTATACAGCTCTCACGGCACATATGTTTCATTTCTGTTTGTTTTGCTTTAATCTTTTCATTGATTTGTTTTGTGTTGTTGATGTAAATCAACTGTACCTTTGCTCAAGCTAAAGCTGGTGTGTTGTGGTGGGTGGCCCTGAATGAAATACTATCCTGATCTCTTCGAACTATCTTTAAAATGATCTGTGAGGTGGAAACTATTTCATGTGACGTTGCTTTACCCATAACATTCCAGTTAAGTCTTTGATTAGAAATCAATAAGGAAAACGCTGAACATATGGTCATCGAGTGTGGAAATTGCATTTCCCATCTGTCTGAATATAGAATTCCTCATACTTTATTTTCTTCATCAACTCTCTGAGATGGCATATCAGAGGTGGCATGTACATTGGAAATGCAGCCTGTCATCCCTTGATAAGATAGGAAGCATGACAACCTATGGAAATTCAAATAGCATATCCAATAAAGCATGCAGGCTCTTTCAAGACAGTGTGATAGCTTGGATGGATGAGTTTTAACATCACAATAAAATGTCTCTTCTTGCTGTCAACGCATTTCATAACTTGCTGTGACACATCTGTTAAGATATGATGGAAACACAGACACATGTTTACAAAGGCTGGACTTCTTTCAGGCTTGTTCAGCCCCTGTGATGCTACCTGCATCCAGCAGCATGACATACAATATGCATATGTTATCAAAGTAAAAATCTGGCATGAAACTTTAATGAACAGAGGAATACAGGGAGCAGTGCAAAAGAGAAGCCTTTTTGCTGAAGGCAATGTGGAATTGTTTTAGCGAAGCGTAGCGGAGAAGAAGCAGGAAACCTGGGAGAAGAAGAACAATCACTATAAGCATTTGCATTTCACATGTGAATGTAAGAGCCACCAATACAATTATACATACCACTGACTAAGGACATGGCTGCAATCCACAAAGCAGATTTTCATGCTTCGAACAGAGCCACAGCTCGCCTGAGGACTTTGCCGCTCAGGTGGCAAGCATGGTTAATTTCACCACATGGGAGAACTTGTAAGCTTTAGCCTACATGGTCAGCAGCTAAACGCTACTTTCCCATCACTAGATGCTATCTGATGTGCTGTCCTTGGATTATAGTCTCTTAATCTCATTTTAATAGCAGCACACTTCCCCTAGTGAGCTACATTCCTCTTTTTAACATTTTTTTTTAGACCAACAGCACTACATAAATCCAGCACCGATTGGGAAAACTGTCCTAGAGCATCAGTAAAGTTTGACCCCCGCCTACATGCAACCTATTTTGAAATCAGATTGCCCCCCGATTTACCTCCACACACCAGACAGCATTAGTCCGCACCAGGGCTGGAGTTGCTAGGCAACTGAAGACACTTGCTGCAGACTGAAATGATTCTTTGATTCAAGGAAAGATCTTATATAATGCCTTACAAGGGAGAATTTTTTACAATTGCATAAAGATTGTTTTAGTAATTAGAATTGATGTTATATTAGGTTAGTTGGCACAACATACTGAATAACAGCATGAGCTGACTCCACATGAAACAGTCTTCACTGAAATGTATTCGCCTTCAAGTTAGTTACTTTACATGAAGTAGTGTTGCTGTTAGGAATGGGACTTGTAAAAAACACATATTGTAGACACAAACACACACACTTCATAATGATTTACAGAATATTATGTTAACTAGAAGAGCAATTAACATAACTTTAATAGGTTATGTTAATACATGCAAAGGAAAATGCATGGTAATGGTTTGATGTGTGTAGATGGTGCCACTGCTTTGCTATTTCACTGCCAAGGTCAGAGAAATAGCCAAGCTTTCTGAAATTGCGAGGATGCAACCCAGGTGTTGTTATTAAAATGTGCTTTTCTAACTATCTCTTATATTTCTATACATTTCTGCTTCCATACAGTAAAACTTATTTAAAACACAAGATGTAATTGTTTGTCATATTAATTTGCTTGCTGCAGTACTGCACTGCACCAGCTATCCGCTGTGCAAAACATGAGGCTATTTAAGTAATATGTTAATTGTGGTTCATGTAGTTAATATAATATGTGGGTAGTCTGAGACATCAGTAATTACCATTTTCTATATGCCTCTCCGTGCTGCAGAGACCCCTGGGAAATTACCGGGGTTAAAGGTCGAGTGGTGGGAGCTCCATGCTGTGGGTGACCTAGAGAAGCTTCCAGGAAATAAAGGCAAACTGGCTGCAGGGAAATACGTAACTTGTATGTGCTTGGATTATCTAAGTCATGAGTGAAGAAGCTCATAAATATGCATATTCATTATCCAGTGCTGCATCCCTCTCACTGAATCTATCATGAAGATTAATGAATATTATTCAGTCATTCATGTCTTACTGTAAGCAGCAGGTTCAAAAGTGAGCAGACAGCACCACCTACTGACTATAAGCAGAAATGTCATTTGTCAGGCATATGGGTTCATCTATGAGTAAAGCCTCTTTAGCTGTAGCTGTAAAACTAGTTACATTTCTATATTTCATCATTTTTATTGTGCCAAAGTAATAAAGTCCATTCTGACTACATGTTGAAAGGGCTTAGATTCAAGATAATGTTGAACATAATTGATAAATATTTTGTTTTACCTAATATTTATGCTCAAACACCTCCAGTGTTGAAGAAAATGTAATCTAGTAAACCACCACAAGATGTCACTGCATAACCACTGATCAAGCATGAGCAGAGTTTCAGCTCTATGTCTGGAAAACATAATGGATGTAAATCATGAATAAATAATAATATTGTACTGCTGCATAAGAAACACTACAACACAGACATATTGATCCCAGACCACAGGCAGTAATGCTGTTCTCCCCGTGTCTTTGAAGGAGATTAATTCACAGTCTGACCTATATTCACCCCACAGCAAACAAACATGTGTATGTACAGGCATAAAAAACAACACTACAAAATAAAACCTTGTGTTTACTTGTTCTTTGATATATTTAATTGCTGCTTGTTTCTCTTTTCTTCTTCATTTATCCACCTCAATGACAAATTGGAAGTCAAGTTAATGGGAAACAACAAAATCTCAATCTTTTGTTAATCAGCTCCAGTTCATGTCTGAACTAGTCCTTTGAGGTTGCACATGCAAACATACAGTCTAAACATGTCCTGAAATGTTTGACTTCATAAACATATAAATCATAATCTTATGAATTAGAGGTGAATTGTGTCAGTTTCTTCAGTAGTCAGGTTCTTTTGCTGCTCATATGTCTTGTTGATTCCTTTTTTCACATAGTGGTTGGAGGGGTGGCGATGCAGCAGTAGCAGGCACTTATTCCTCAGCTCTTTATTCATACAGAGCAGGATTATGGGGTTGGAGAGTGAAGGCAGGTCCAGCAGGAACTCTCTGACCATCTCCTGACACACAGACGGGTGCTCCATCAATGCAAACACAGCACCTATTGTAAAAAACAAGTATATTAATACACTGTAAAGGCCTATATCATCTTTCCTAATAATTTTGCAAGCAAACCAAATAAAATGTAAGGTATGGTTTTAGCCAAAATGTTCAGTTCAGTTTAGTTTTACCCTGCCAGCTAAAAGAAAATGTATTTATTTAAAATTATAAATATGTACTATATCCATTTAATACATGTTTTGAATGAGACATTCCTAAGTAAAACAAATGTTCTTAGATTTTTGACCAAATTACAAAAACCTTATAGCAGTATTAAAAAGTCCCCGCTGTTCAAATTATTGCACAGCTTTATTTATTTATTTTAACTGGTTTCAGAAAGGTTGCAAAACATCTTCCTATTTAACGAAATACATCTAAACTAATGTTTCAAGCTGCAGTCTAGAGTCTACAACTTTAAACAACAAGCTAATTTCTCAGAAAATATCCTTTATGTAATAACACTACAGTATACACACAAAGCCCTGAAGCTTATTACTAGACACAGCATTTAGTTCCTGTAACATGGAACATTTTACTGTATATAACACAACATTTGTATTCTGCAAATGTACATTTTTGTTATTATACTTATTTACTTACTTACGAATACTATCGGTGGCATATTCTAAATATATAATTGCTTACTTCATGTTTAAAACTATCTTTTTAAGTAAGTAAGTAAGTAAGAAAATGTTGTTAAAACAAACTCACATACTTAAACATGTACAAAGAAAGTTATTGATTGTTGTCTTGTTTCAAAGATACTTCAGAAAGATTTCAATGCAAGTGATGAGGGACAAAATCCACAAATCTTGTTAAATACATTCAAGAATGTACTGAAGCTAACGCAGATAGTAAAAATACAGACGTGGGACTGTAACACAAATAGGTAATTTTTAATAAAAAGAAATACCCGCAATTGAATTTGGGAAATCACTGTGGATTTGTCTCCTATCACTTTGGAGTCACATTAAGAAGGGATTGTTCCACGGCAAGCACAGATGGGTGACTTCAGTGACTAATAACTCTTTTTAACATCGATGTAAATATAAATTTACTGTAAGACAGACTTTGAAATGTGAGTCCATCCTTTTAAGTGAAACTAATCAGTCAAAGCAACCCCGAAAAAACTGTAAAGTAACATTTACTCACCAGGTATGTGTGTTGTGAAGGTAATGAGAGATATGAGACTGAACACTTTGGCCAGGCGTACATTGACTCTCTGGCTCCTGTGCATCAGCTTAGCACTCTGGACAATGGTGTGTAGAACGTGAGCATAAAAATACAGGCTTAAAGGCAGAAACACAAGAGTCTTCACCAGAAAAAGTACCCTCATCATTTCATCATTAATAAAGGAGAAGCAAGTGAGTTTGACCGGATCCAGGTGATCCACATGGCTGCCCAGGAGCCATAGGGTCAGCTCCTTTACCCCCACAGGAAGGAGAGGGAACAGAAGCTGCAGGGCCAAGAAAACCCTGCTGTTTACCAGGTGCCTGCAGTCACATACCACTGTCAGGTAAATAGAGAAGGTAATGAAGGAGACGTAGTGGAAAGAAGCAGAGCTTGTCAGGTGTTTGGCGCTCACCATAACTTCACACAAGCGAGTGCCCAGCAGCCAGCGGCCGTGCTGCCTCCAGTGAATGGTCATGGGCCACAGGATCAGGTTGACGAGGTTGCAGCTGGTGCTTCCGAGGATGAACATCGCCACGTTGCTCCTTATCTTGCTTCGCTGGCTGAGCAGACAGGACGCCAGGGACACCAGGATAAAGATGTTCAAGCCGAAACTAGGGACCAGGAGCAGGACTTTAGAGGAGGCACAAAGGTTCAGGTAGACAGAGATAAAGCACAGGGAGGAGGACGTCTCATTCATGGTAAACAGGAAACACAGACAACGGTGTCTGCAAAGGTAGAGAGGAGGACTGATTTTCTTCCGCGTTTTAAAATACTACAAAAGATAAGCCTGTGAGACACTTTTGGGGTAATAAGGACACCAATACAGTTTGTGCAACATGTGAAATGCAGACTCATCCCTCCACCATGTAAACATGTTTTCTTCCTCTGTCTTACCTCTAGGTCCAATCACCTTGACTTTTGCTTCCTGTGAAGTTTATTGTTTCTAAGACATTCACCCACTGGACCTAATTACAAAGGATTCAGTTCATAATCCCCTTCCTCTAGTTATAAGCCTCTAATAAAACTGAAAATCTTTATCTGCTGCACACTAACTTGACAAATGGATGGGATTTGACCTTATATTGCTCTTCTTCTTTCCCAGTGATTTAACAGCGCTTTCTTCTGCTTTTATCAGATGTCAATGACAACCACGAAACACCTCTTATTTATTATATTTATGCTTTCTCCATTTATTATTTTTACTAGTGATCACAGCCTTGATCACCATTCTACTTGTTCATCCTTTACTACATACAAGTACTCAGAAGAGACGGGGATATGCATTCACGCTTTAGTCCTAATATTCTGTCCATGAAATATCAAGGTTTATTAATTCTAGGCTGTGTCTAATTTATTACGTTGTGATCTGCACGTCATTACTAAGCAGCTTCCTCCCGCTCTACCAGTGCGGAAATAGTTCTAATGAGTGTTGAAAACGTATTTGTTTACTTCTCTGGGGCTTTATTAATGTGACACACGGTCTGGTTGATTAAGTAGCTAACTACTCTGACATTACCTAAAAGTAGCATATAAAAATGGCTTCCACTACATGAGTGCAGTGATATTTAAATGTGTGATTCAGAGTTGGATTGAATGCATTTACACTGCATGACGTTACTGTCCTGTGTGAGCAGGTGTGTATTTACTTATTACTGTGCATGCTCTTACAGACTCTCACACAGGTGGAGAGGGTCATTTGTATTGTTCAAATTCTATTTAAAATCAGCATTTTCAACATTTGTAATTCAGTATCTGGATGTTGGATTAAGCCTTTCTTAGCCTTGTTAGTGGCAGGGCTCTGTGGAGGATGAATCCTACTGACTTAGGTCATCCCCTGACTTGTGTCACCACCAACAGGCCAAAATTTAAAAAGAATTTTAACAACAGACTTGACATTCCCATCAGCCTCAGCTGCACTTGGTGTTTACTGCTAATAAGCTAAAGTTAGCAGGTAGAACTAAGCAGGTGAACATCGTACACATTATTCCTGCTAAAATTCACCTGCGTTAGCTAAATGCTAGCGTAAGCATTTAGCTCAAAGTACACCCTCACAGAACTGCTTGCATGGCTGTAGACTTTTAGTCTTGTTATATTGTAAAGGGCTTTGTCAATGTACACAAGCTCAAGATATATAATGTCCTTCATCCTTGGTAACACTGGTGTTGCTGAAGTTGCACATTAATGCATGTGTTTGCAATTTACGAACCTCCTCATCACAAAATGCTTTTTATTTCTAAATTCTCAATGCTTTTCAGGCCCCATCAGGGCTTGTTTGTTTACTTGGCATTGCTGCCTGAGTGATTCCAGCAGGCGATCTGGTATAATTGGTCAGCATGAACGGGCCTGTCTAAGGCATAAAGGGCCACTGTGCAGTTCACATCCTAATCAGGCTGCAGGAGAGATGTGATCACTGAATAGTCAGAGCTGGACACTGCTGCAACTTCATATCACATGCAGTGATGTGTGGATACATGCTGAAGACACACTAGGATGAATTCCTCTTGAAAAATGAACACTGATATAACTTGCTTTGTTTTTTAGTGGTTTTTTCAACCTTAAAACCAAGTTGGATATACAGTATACTTAAAATATGATTGAGGGGGAGGGGGGATGGCATCAAGCAGTGCTCCATGAGTGTTATTCAGACTTGTATGTAAATGGTGAATGCTATCAGTTTGTGTCCCTGATGGATTCAGCTTCCACTCCTTCCAGCAGTGGGTGCTCTGAAGACTGACAGACAGGCAGACAACAGTGAGAGGTGCTTTTCCTGAAATTGATTGAAAATCAGAAATGCTTGCAGGAGCAGTTTGATCTAAGCAGACTGCAGAGCAAGGGGTTGGAGTGATAGAAAAAAGAGATAGAGGAATAGAGACAAACAGCGAGACCGAGGGAGATGGAGAGAGGGAGCGCTGTCAGTCAGTTGTGAGAACAGATCGGCCTCAAGGTGACAACTCCTTTCATGAAATGGTTTTCCACCGAGTGTAATGGAGCTTGGGTCTTGTCTCTCAAAAAGCAATTTATAGCTAAGCCAACGGAGGTCTGAGAGATACAGAGTCTCGCAGAGTGTCAGATATTTTCTGCAACAAATTGTGCACTGTCAGGCCTGTAGATTTCTACCTGAGGCCCATAACACTCTCTGGTGAAAACATGCCGCTTGCATAAGAAGATCAGGCTGTTAGAAGCTCAAAAGGAGGCAAACAGCGGTAAACAAATGCTTGAAGACATTGAAGACAACAGTCAATATACCAGCAAGCTCTATTAATCACTCTTCTGCAGGAAAATCATTTTAAATATCACACGTCCATTAATCACAGAAGAAGAGGCTGCTGTCACACTGTGTTACTGCTGTGCTCTATAGTTGCAGTAAACTTAACATTAAAGTTAACATAACCAGAGTGCTGTTAAGTATGAACGTCTCCTGAATTAATCCTAGCCCTAAAACCATCCCAAAAGACTGAGCCCCAATAGGCAAAACAGGTTGTAGGAAAAAACACCATGCATTTCTAATGTAAGAAACTAGCACTGTGTGCATTTAATGCCATCTGGAGTGGTTGGAACGATGAATCTAATTTTGATGAGAAGATTATCATCTTGCACCTTAAAACTGACTGGCGTTAAGCCAGGAAATCCTGATGAGGGTTACAACTGGGCTCTTTCCAACTTCTTGTTTGGATGAAAATCCCCCCAAAATATGGGAAAATAAGGGAAATGAACTTGTGTGGCAATCTCTCAAGCATACACACCACTTTCCAAATCACAGACTTCATTCTTTGATCTTCTTGCCAATTTCCTAAGCTTTTGTTTTGAAAGCAGACAATGTCGGATGAAATCTCACTCAAGCAGAAGATGGTAGTAAACTCTCAAGTAAGCTCAGATAAACAAGAAAGTTAACTGCATCAGACTGATGTTTCAAGTGGGTGGACCACATGATATAATTCTGTGTGGATTCTTTATGACAGTATATACATCATGATTGTGAAATTGTTTTCTCATGCACTGGATCCAAATACTATTTCCCTGAGCCCTTATCTCCTGTCCCAATGGAAGAACTTACTGTCAGACAGAAGACAGTCCACCAGAATCAGTAATGTGTATTGGTACTGTTTGTTGAAATGTTTGGAACTATGTTCCGTTAAAGAATATTCACTGCAGCACTGCTCTAATTCGACCTTCAGTCTCTTTTCATCTGTGTCTCTACAGTCGCCTAAGTACAGAGCTCCAGAGTGGTCATAGAGAGAAAAAATATATACATATTGAGGCCACGTTTTTCTACACTGAGTCCTCGAAATGCTATTGCGAGTGCACGAGATACAATTCATTTCTATGTTTTCATAAATTCATGCACGCAAGATACAATTCATGTTTAAACCAAATATACCCACCGTGCGTACTGTTTGCTCTGTTTTGTTTCTGGTCAGGTTAAGCATGCGCGCCACCTCATGCCACAGGTCTCACGTGAGGTTCATGTTTTAACAGGAGCTCCTTCTCCAGCTCAAGCGTCTGGTATTTGGTGTACAGGCACTGCTTCTTCCTGGAGGAGCGCACGTAAGGCACTTGTATGCGCAATGTAGTGCACACCAAAGTTTTCTGAAAAACCTCACTACGTTTTATGACAACCTGCTATACAATCATAGCTTATTCCAACCTTCTGCCCTGGAGGCATATTAGAGCTAGTTAAAAACAATGCAAATATTAGAGTAAAGCTCCAAACTTAATTCATGAACATGATTAATTTAGAATGTAAGAGAGCAATCCCATAGACAATGTTACTGAATGATTTAGAAAAAAGAAAATATATATATAAAGCTAGCACATAGCTCTTTATTTATTTAGGGGATAACTGACAGTGTTGTTGAATGAGTTAACCTGTCTTCAAGCATGGAGTGTAAATATAGATTAAGACGTGTGCACGAATTAACCAAAATGTGGGAATGAATTCTATCTTGTGTGCACGCAACAGCATGTTGAGCGTTCAATATAGAAAAACATATATATATTTTTTTTCTCTCAGTGGCCACTCGGGGGCTCTGTACCTAAGCCTGGCATGTAAATTCTTGTGGATTCAGGCTCTGGGGTGTTTGCCTGCGTGGGTTGATGTTAAAAACTGTGGAAAAACTGAAGGGCAAAAAGGCAGGTAGAAGAACCCAAGACCTTTCACACATTTTAATAATCATTTCTTGAGGGTACCAAGTGTGTAAAGGGATTTTGTGCGGCATGAAGATCAGGTCGAAGACAAACAGGGAGCAGCAGGCTAAACTCTCCTCTGATTAAACCATCATCTCTGATTTGAGACGGCCCCCAGCGATTGCTATGGCTACTGCATATTGTGAGACTAGGATGATGTGTGGTTAATGGCTCTTAATGCAGCTGTAATGGGAATGCGGTCACATTGGGCTTGTCATGGTGTTGAGCCTCCTCTCAATGCAAAGGAATCGATCAGTCCAGCTTTGTGTTTGTATGTGCACAGGTTTGTCTCAGTTGCTCTTCTTTCATGATATAAGAAATGCACAACTGTATGTTTTGAGCTTGAACATTTTTCCAATACTTTCTCTATATTTAAGTCCTAAAGCCTAAATGATAGAAACAGATTGAGTGTCAGTGCCTTCCGAAATGACCTACAGTATAGGACCGTTCCAAAAATGACTCACTGAAAAGAGCGGTTTCTAATCCATTAACTCTATGGTTAAGTTTAGACAACTAAAGCTTTGTGGTAAGGTTTGGAAAATATCCTCATCGTTAGACATACGCTTTGTTGACTGTTGGTAGGAAATGGGATGGAAAGCACAATCCAATCAAATCATTCACACTCATTGTGGACCAAACCATCAACCCTGACCCCCCTCCCCAAGAGTTTTGTGGTGGTATACCAATGTCACGCCACTTCTGCATTTGTTACTTAATGTAAACATATGTCATTCATCCATAGTTGCTGGTTTCCAAGAGAGGACAGTCGCTATCCACAAAAGGTCACTGTCCAGTCAAATGCCTGGATACATATGTGGTTTTGAGCATTTGAAAAAAAGACCAATGTTGTTCAGAGTATCTGAGCATCCCCTAAAGCTACGTTTTTGCTGACCTCCAGTGGTTTAACTTCTCACTTTGTTGCAGTGATGTATAAGTGTACTTCAGGACCCCATGACATCACTGTTGGGTGTGATTTCATGTGTACAAAAGCACACTTCTGATCATCAGTGATGCTGGGTGCGGTCAGGGGTGAAGGTAGTGAAACACTGCTTGTTAACCTGGTGTAAATTTACTCTTTAAATGTATATGGGCAGAAAGAAGATAGTTAGTGTCATTTTCCCAGGTAGCTTGCTAGAAAAATAGTGGTAAGAAAACGGAAAGAAAAACAGCAACAAGAGTGGATAAGATCAACCTGGCAGTACAGGTATGTTGTCTTGCGTAAGCACTGTTGAAGCATGTTCCATTCAGACCAAACAGACTCTGACCTCCATTCGCCAGTCTCTGTCCTCAGAAACAGCTGTCTGTCAGTCAGAAGCAACTCACGAGGAGCTGAGAGGACAGTGACTGGCCAAATTGTCTTCACCAGGCAGACTAACAGCAGAAAATAGTTGCCATGTAGGCTCCAAAGCAAGGAATCAGCGTTATCTTTGTTTATTGATTAGGCTAATAGATTTTATTCTCCTGTCCCGGGAATCTGCCTACAGGGAAAACACCTCATAGAGACACTTGGATCCTTGACCAGTCATTCTAGATACTGTTAATACGTTCACATCATATAAACAGTGTCAGATGTGTGTGATTTCAACAGCTGTCTGTGGAGATTATGCTTCACTAAATGCACCATTGGGGGGGGGGAAGCAAAAAAAGCAGAGGGTCCTGGGGTGATGCGTGTCTTATGCACGTCTTGGAGTCAGGGTGGATTGATACATTTGATAAAACGGAAGCGTGTCCGTTCCGTGAGACGGGTGAGCGACAGATGTCAGTAATGCTTCTAAAAAGTTTTTTTTATGTGGCCTTAAAACTCTTGAATTTCTTTGGCTGTTGCTAAAATGTTACTGCTCCTGGCAACCGCTACCACCCCGTCCACTGAAAACGATGTTAGGGAACGGGTACATCAAACGAAATGGGAAATCAGTCTGATCTGACTATCAGGCTAGTGAAACTGAATGCTGTGATTTCTGAATGATGGAAAACTGCATTTGTATTTGCTTACAAATCTGGACGTCTACTGGAGGCATTAACAACATTCTTTAAAAAGTGATTCCCCTCCTTTGGTGGCGTTTTCATGATGGAGGCGGACAGCACTGTCTAACAAGTCACTCCAAAGTGTTCCATATGTGCTCTGGCGAAAGTGAACGTCATAGTAAAGAATTTACATATTTTTCATACTCATCAAATCAAACCATTCAGTAACCTTACCTGCTGATGCATGTTTCTCCTCTCTTTTTTTTTCAGGTTCTTCCTTTAATTTGTCACCTGTCAGTTTGTCAAATTCCCAAAATGGCAAATTGAAACTGATATCCAGCTGGACGAGGACATGGACGCAATGCAGCGGCCTCTCAAAACCTTTGTTGTCAAATTTTAGATAATGTGTGGAGAACTTATGCATTGAACTATAATGCTGGAGTACATGCAGCACAGACATGAAACCTCTCAGTAATTCTATTCTGTTGTAATAATTGACATATTGAGTCTATCTTGACTACCATCTGACAGATTTTTTTTTCAGTAAATACAACATGTCAATGATAAATTGTAACTATAATAAAGCAATTTTTCAAGTGGATGCAGCAGCCGTGATTTGTGTCTCGTGTAAACAGCTTTGATAAATGCACTACGCTGTGTTTGTCATTCTTTTGCTCAATCATTTTCATGCTTAAATGAAGCAATTGGTTTCTCACAGCACAATCTGTTGGAGTTGATTATCCAAGCTGGTGATGTCCACCTCGATAAAAATAGAAAACCAGTCTAGCCACCCACTTCTAATGCCAATAGAACTACGACAGGCTTTGTTTCTGCTGAGAATCTGGAATGATTGCAAGGAGTGACTTCTGTGGAAGAATGTGAGAATACAGAACTTTAATTACTGTAATGAATCTTTCTGGAGCGGTATTGAAAGTGTGGCATCGCGTGGTCTCAGCAAGAGCTCATTCTGGCTTCCAGCACCATGGTCATTCATCATCAGTTGAACAATACAGTGCGTGGTGGCGAGTGTGATAAGAAACATGGAAGAGAGAAGGAGTCAGAGGGAGAGAGAGAGAGGGAGGGAGAGATCCTGTATCGTTTGTTTAAACTAAGGAATCTCAGATGTTCACAAAATCTGTTGTAATGGACAAATTACTCTAATAATTCCAAAAGATGTCTCGGGAAGCTCCAAAGGCTGAGAAGGTCTTAAATTGGTTCTTTGATAAACCTTTTGGCCGCTCAGAAACACAATTCAATCTTTCATGTATTTGAAAATAACTGATGGATTCAATTAGTATGTAATTCAATCTTGTAGCTACACCGGTTTGAATCCTGCCCAAGCTACTTATATCTTGAAGCTTTTGTAATATATATGCAAATGTATTTTCTGACACATTTCTACAAGCAAATTAAGAGTGCTAGTTTCTCATAATGGCCAATCAATTCCTCATTTAGAATATTCATTTCAGCAACAAGCAAAAGCCTTGCCCTGGCCCACAGTAGAAACTCTTTCCGGTGAGTGACGTATTTTCACCTTTGATTCCTCTGTAAGAAATCGAATGATTACCACTTTTAGTTTCTAATTCACTTATTCCGTTTATTAAGCTTTTGCTGACAAATATTTCTGTGGTATTGAGCAGATGCATTTTTCTGAACAATAGTCAATTTGTAGTTGAGAACTGAAGCATTTTTGTTACCAGCCACTGAACCAACTCATTGCTACTGTACCTTGTGAAGTGTCAAAATATTTAAAATATAAAAGGAAATAACCTGTCATGTGTAATATATGAGTCGTGTCTTTGCAAAATTGTATTGCTTCTTGTTTTCTTTGAGTGCCTTAACTTAGTGTGTAAAAGGATTTTGGTGTGTGGGTTCATTGTTTTTAGACACTTTAATATTATTGCCTTACTGTAAAGAAGTACTGTGATGAATTAGCATCAAGTTGTTTGTATACATTTCTCCATACATCTTAACTTTGATTTCCATTAGTGCTCTCAGCTTGCTAATGGTTTTACACTTTGTTTGAACTGATATCATTTGGATGGAGCACAGATGTGCACATGTCTGTTTTGTGTGTGCCTGTGTGCCTGATTTTTGCAACAACACATGCAGCTGTTCTTTTGTGAGTCACTTCTGTGGGCACAACAAAACATAATTACTCTGATGAACACTGAATGGCTGAGTGGTTTCCTGATTTCACAAATCTAGAGAATCATGAACCCACACCAAGCTATTTATTTCAGGTCTACGCAAAGCCAAAGGGAGAATAAGCGACAGACCTGAAGCATTGACCCCAAACATTATTGTTTATATGGCACTATAACCTGTTCTGTCTTGTATTACGAAATGCTGCATTACTGCAGTATCAGGACTGTTTTTAGAAATCAACCTACAGTAGAAAGGCCTAACACTATTAGTGTATATTCTACATCCTACACAATTACACTGTAGATTTTAAATACTGTATTAAACCAATGCACAGCTTAGTTATAAATGGACTGTTTTAATAATGTGATAATGATGTATCAACTTTAATAACATGAACCACTCATGCTTATAAACACAATTTGACTTTTCTTCTGGTTTGAACCACTAGGTGGCACTGGTCTTCTAATCTGGAGTGTGTGCAGCTTCTACAGATGCAGAAAAAGCATAACCACCTACCTGCAATTACCATTTACATGTCTAATAGCACAGGGGTGCCTTCTTTCAGAGTGAAACTGCTTGGAAGCTTAGGAAAGCATTTCCCACCCACGGAGCTGGAATACCAGTTTGCTCAATATACATTTTTACACCAAACAGCCTCTCTTCTGCAAAATTAAGGACTATAGGTTTAGCATTACCACAGCTGCATACATCTAAACATATAAAACATTATATCATTGCACAAGTGATCGAATAACTTGATGGCGTTCTCCAGTAAGTGCATGTCATATGGTACACGTATTTCTATCTCCAATGGTGAAACCACAATATAAAAAGCAAAATCTCATGACACACTTTAAAAAAAAAAAGGAAAAGTGAGAAAGGTCGCATGCCGGTGGTGAAAGATATCTGTGTTTCATTGATGTCAGTTGGCAATTCATTCTCATGATAATGCCCATGTCCTTGATTCAGACAGCAGCTATACTTGAATGATAATGCGCTGATGGGTTTGAGCCTCAGTCTGCCATGAAACGAGCATGAAAGAGTGATGGGAATGGAAACGTGCATGAAGCCGCTCTGTGCCTTCCTATTACACACCTACCAATCTGTCCTCTTTAGACGTAAATGAAAATAACAGGGCCTATTTTGAAATGGATGCCCCCTTTGTCAACCCCTTTATTTGTGAGACCCTTTCCACAATTTCAACATTTTTGACTCATATTCGTCTTTCATTTTCTCCTTGATAGAGTGCTTCCCTTTCATTGGATTACAAAGAAAAGTCATTGAGATTGTCACAGCGTTGCATTCTGGTGTGTGCTTGTCAGCTATATTGTATCTTCACAGTAGGTCACACATACATACACACACACACTGAAGGTCCATTGTGTTACTCTGAGCTGGAGAATAGTGATTGTAGCAGAGTACATAAGATTGTCCTTTCCTGACAACCGCTTACACCTAAAGGTATTAGCCACCATATTTTAAATCAGCTGTCTTAAAGGGACACTCCATCATTTTTACACATACATATCTGTTTGCTATGCATAGTCAGTACTACATAAGCACGTGAATACAGCTCTATAATGTCTTCTGTGGCTCTGGAGGAGCTTTGTCAACACTGATAAAATACCCTAGATGATACCATAAAAGTTGTGGGCATTTATATCAAGTTGCATGATGGGAATTAAGTGTTTTTGCTATGCAACCTCTGCTGCTTCAATTTTGACATTTTTTAAGGTCCCACAGCTTTATGGAAGTTCAATACTAAATTGCTGGACTTTTAACGTTTAACTCTGCTTGACATGAGCTGGTAGGATTATCATCACATCAAACAGTATATGTTTTGACATCAGTTTTATGTAACACAACCTGTGAAGACATTGATTTTTCAAAGTGGTGGAAACATAATTAAACTCAGTTCATGCTTCTTGCTTGACTTGTTTGAATCTTTGCAGTACCTCCAATAGGCCCTGGGTGTGTACGCTGCAGACGTGTGATTGATTGAAATCTACTGGGACACAGATTGATGGGCGGACAGGTACCAGGCCACCGGCTCTCTCTGAGGTGGAATACACAGGGTGAACGTGGCTTGTTATGGCAACATGGCTGTTGACAGTGTCATTCAGGAGAGCAGTTAAGACCAATCAAAACGAGCCAGAATACGACTGAGTGTCATGGATGAAGAGTGTCCCTCCTCTTAATATATGTGATGATATCATTTAGAAAGCCCTTGACCTGAACGCTGGTAACAGACATCTGGGCAAATGTTTGAGGCAAAGTCTACAATACACAAACATGTTTATTATGAGATATTATGTTTTGCAATGGACTCCAAGTGTGATACAATACAGCTTGGCTGTAATCACTGTGTCCCTAACCCACACAGCAGAGTATGAAAAAAGGGAGACAGAAAGCGTGCCGACTGATTTACATGCAGCAACAAAATGAGCAATCACACAGACTTAATTGAACTTCAAGAAGAGCACATCAAGGTTAGGATTGTCATTACTGACAGATTCTCACTGACAAATTAGGCTAACCTTCGCCTATGAAATGATCAGCTGATAGTTGTATTCCAATATACAATTTTAATTATATTTCTAGATTTATTGTGTTAATGATATACTTAATTATTGAGTTGTTGGTTTTCATCATCATGCGGACTGACCTCGCCAAGGAGACATTTTCCATTGTGCTCCCTGGGCTTTACGTAATGTATTATTAGCATTGCAGATAATTTCCGCTTATGTAGATTGTTCATGGAAAGACATATTTATACTTCATATCCTCCTCTCGCTTGTCTCAGCATCACAACTGATTTTATCAGTTCTTTAAGAAGAAATTGTTTGCCTTTGAAAATCAGCTTCAATTTGGCACTGACATAAAGAATGGTGTGTACCATTATGAGACTACATGATTTCACGTGAAACAGAGCCAGAATTTGCTCAATTAAATTTGGATTTAGGCAAAGGTAGTTCAAGGACTTGTATTGGCACAGATTTACCAGGGCCTCCGGGCAAGGTGAACTCTCAAAGTAACTCAACATATGCTCATGCATTTCCAAGGTAAAGAAAGCAATATACAGCACTTCTGCAAAAAGTGAGTGATGACTGAACCCTACAGCTCCTGAAGGCCCTCTTCATCTGCAGCTTAATGGACCACCTGACAATTTCAACCTACTGTAGTTTGGAATACACTGCCCATGTCTGATAGGAAAGTGATATATTGTTTACCTTTATGTCAGTTTTGATACACATTGGTTCACACTACAATGTTTTGCAACATTAAGGAAACGCACACTGGAATATGTAATATATGAAATTTCCAAAATGCATTACTAATCATTTTCTGATGTATTAGATATATTCTGGAGCCAGCTTTAACAAGTCTGGGAAAGAGTCAGTCAATAGTTGAATACCACTTCATACATTATCAGTCTTACATCTACTGATAACTGAAAGGCTAGGTGGTAATCAATTCTTGTTTAATGAAAGAATTTTCTTGCAAAACACAACAGACATTTACAGAACAGAAATGTTACGGTCAATAAATTAACTTTGTAAAAAGATGACACAGTGTGACATTTGTTGTGTTATTAATGGAACATCCAGCCTAGACAGTTATGATGACACGGCTGATATTTACTGGTACATTATACTGTATAATGTCTGCAGAAGGTCAGTTTTGTTTTACTTAGGTATGGAAAGACTTTGAAGTGATGCTAAAAGCCTTTACATAGACTGACCTTAATGTGCTTCAGGCTGAAGTTAGTGATGTTGCGTGGGTAATGGTAGGTGAAATGCAGCGCTCCAATCTTAGCTTTGGTCCAGGAGGACAGAGGCGGGGGAGTAAACTCTGCTTGGTTTGTAGAAAAAGCTGCAAGGCAACAGTGATTAATCCTCCCTCCTCTCTCACTTTCTGCATTTGTCCCTCTCCCTGTTTGCAGCAATTCCCCTTATAGATCCATTCTTTCTCATGGTTAGATCATGTTTTTAAAAAATGACACTAGAGGCTTCAGTTTGCATAGAGGGAAGGGGACTTCCCAAAGAATTGTCTCTAAAAACATTCGTCATTTTATCAGAGTTACAGGTATCACATCTATGCTGTTACTATACAAATCCATGTCAGGTGCCATATTTGCTATGGTTGTAGCGAAATTAAAGACAAACAGCTCCGTCAAGCTGCTGTTGTGTATAAATAAGTGGAATGTAAAAAAAACGTAGTCACTTAATAACACGGTTACGTCAGTAGACTTTGGAAAAGTTTATGACCCACACATGTGGTGCTTTGCCTTTGGCTACTTGCGGCATATAAAAACACTTAACAGATGTTAAACATATAGGCATCGCAATCATAGCACATAACAGACGTAAATCACACAGGCATCAGATATATCAGTCTACATTGTATGAAAATACATATAAATCAAAAAGGAAATTATAAAAATAAAAGTGAGAATTGTCCAGCAAGGATGTATATGCGGCTGGTTTATATTGCACATTACATTCATCAAGTTTTAGGAATTCAAAAACTGCACTGCATTTTGGACAAAGACCTTAATTTCCTTAGTGGCTCTTGACACACTATATTACCCGCCTGAGGGGTATTAAACAAACTGTGAGAGAAGAAGATATGTCATCAGTTTTTTTTTCTGCTTTACCACTGCATGTGGCCTGCATACCAATTTGTGAACTGTGAAACACAGAAGTGATCAAAAGCGATGTTTCATTTCACATCCATATTTCAAGAGAAACTGTATCACCAGTCTGTCTGATGATATTACACACACACCCAAATGTTTAATAATCTGTGCGAGAGGTATCAGCAATTCAGTGTTCAATAAAAAATACAGTAAATTACACTGACGTGGTTACAATTATAGACTTGTTAATAATAATAATATATTACACTGTATTATCTCTCCATTGTATGTTGAACAGCCTTTTTAAACTCTGAAAAGGAAATAAAAGCCCTGTCGCCTATAAGGAACGAGCATAACGTCTCTCACCACACCGGGCTTTTCTCGTCTAAACACAGCATCATAGCTGACTGGCCATCGCCATTCACCAGACACGTCAACAGAGAGGTGCGCCCATGTGCAGACGATTGTGAATGGGACGTATAGGTTGGTGGGAGTGTTGGGGGTTGGGGGCTATTAATAGCTCTCTGACAAAGCACCTCGGAAAAATATCACACGCTTTGCTGGCCTCCTGCACAGAGAATCCTCTGAGTGGCTCTCCAGAGATGGGCATTCCTTACGGACACACAGGAAACACAAGCAAGATGAAGGGCATCATATGGTCTTTGAGGAGAGTGAGTTGAGTGCGCCAGAGTGCAGTTCATAGAAAGTGTAAAGAAATTACTTTGTAGGAATATACTGTAAGCACATACCTATGAAGAGGTTTCAGATTTGATACACATTCAAAATTAGTGAAAGAGCTTTTGAAAGAGTCCACAGCCACGCTAGCAGCACTGTGAGGCTGTACACAGCAGAGCTTTTCGCTCAGTTTTAACATCAGCATAGTAATATGCTCACAATGACAATGAAAACATGCCAATATTTAGCAAGTAAAATGTTTCCGATGTTTAGCATCTTAGTTTAGCATGTTAGCATGCTAACATTTGCTAATTATCACTAAATAGAAAGTACACTGTTGGATATTTTATTAGTTTTGCAGATATTAGACAATTTCAATTCTACAAGAAAAGTCAGGGGATCATCAAAGTTCTCACAAGGGGTGTACCAAATGTAATTACAATCAATCCAATGGTTGTTGAGATATGTCGTTCTGAACCATTAATCCTAACTTCACTGTTGCATTCAAGGAATCTTCAGGGGATCACTCCAGTCAGAAGGGAACCATTAATGTACACCATTTTGTGTCAATACACATAGTTGATGTCACATCAACATAAATGACATTTAAATGAATAAGTAATAAATCTGTTTCACCCTTCATGGACAGTTGTACCAAATGTCATGGCAATCCACCCAATAGCTATTTCACTACAATTTTCTGGGAACCATGAACGTAAAGTTTTCATGGCAATGCATCCAAGAGTTGTTAAGATATTTCAGTCTCCACTAAAGTGGTGGTGGACCAACTGACCACACTGCTAACATGGCTAGAAACTGTATTTCTATTTCTATTCTCACACATGCTTAATGAAGCTGTTTCAAACATGTGCTGTGGGAAATTTGTGACTTAAACATTATGGACTCTTAGAGACGTAACAGCGCTCTGTACGATCCAAGATTTTACACACAAAAAATGAACAGAGAAATTGGTTCAAATGTAGCAGAGGACTTAAAATCAGGGCAGTAAAAATGCTTTACAAAGAAAGATGAATTGAATTGGCAAGTGGGCTGTCAAACTGCTCTTAAATGATCTTAAGATAGATAACCTAACTAGATGTGAATGAGTCAAGGACACCTTCATTAGCATTCAGATCCTCCTTCATCAATGTAAGACGTGTTGATGAGTTTGACCTGGGGCTAGTAGATAGATGCCAATGATTTCCTTCATTTCTCAGGGAAAGCTGTCCCAAGTCTTTGGAGTCAGGAAAGAGAGTTGCTGTATGGTTCTTCCATTATTAATACATCTAAGAGGAAAAGTCTGTTTTCAAGCTTGTATAGTGAGGTGAAGTTTGCCAAATTATGCCCACTTGAAATTCAATGAATAACTTATGGCTCCATCAATATCCTCACTACTGAGCATCTTCTATTTTTTTTGTAAAATAAGAGTTGTTAAAGCAAACAAAAAATATAAGCCATTAACCATGTTTAAAATATTTAACGGGAAATTATGATAATTGACCAGATAATAATTTTTCTATGGTATATTGTCATGGGATGTTTTTGCAGAGAGGAAACAAGTATTAGATCGGCATGGTGATGACAAGTCAACAGAGGCCTCAGTCTTTAACTGCTCTTTAATGAACTGGTTATAAGTTGAACCCTGTCATGACCCCCATTTAATACTATCATAAATTTGATTGGACAACCATCTTTTTCCATTATGACCCATTAGAGAAGTTTACAACAGCAGAGTGACAGGAGACCAGAATAATAGCTCAACCTGATACTAATAACAGTTACCTACATTTATCTTATAATCTATAAAAATGTGTCTGATAACATACTAATGCACTCAAGCCTGTGACAATGGGCTTACAGATAAAAAACTCCTTATAGCTTTACAAGACTATTAATATAGGGGTAGGAAATATTGGTGTTAAGGACAGAGCGTTTTGCAGTGTCGTTCAAGTGTTTGGGACTGATTGGACATTAATTTGATGCAAGACGGACAGCATCTAATAAATCATCTATTTTATTATCATTGTAAAGTAGCTCTGGAAGTGGCCTTGTAAACTCTAAGCCCTGATTCGGGGCCCTGACCATCTGGCCTGTATGCCTTGCCTGTTAGCTCAGCAGAAACTGTAGGATAACTAGGAGCATTCAGAGGGCACAGAGCCACGGACTGCCACTGTGGCTTACAATTTGCATGTGACTTTTAGCTAGACAGGTGTACAGCTAGCAGGCAGCAGCTGGTGATCAGGGAAATTGTTAGATGCGATGGTAGAGGTATACTAATTACCCATATTCTTCCTCTTCTTGTGCTGCCATCACCAGTCATGAGCTGTTACGTTGCATGATGATTGTAGCTTTTAAAGCTATCAACATGATTTTATGTGAACATCTATGCAGAAGAATAAGCTGAACATCTTCAGTGCAGAAGTGATGCATCGAATCATAGCATAGCATACACTGTAGCACTCCAATCAGCCTAATCGACTCTCACAATTATTTAGCAGAGGACAGTGCTTTCTTTTCCATTAACTAAGGATCTATAAAAAAATATGGTTTGCTTTTATGACATTATTTCCTCTAAGTGTCTGATGACAAACGCTGACATCTGCTGTTGTTTGTGCCAGGTTTTATTTTTGCAACAAACACTTGGTACTGAACATAAGCAACAAGTAGATAGCTTGCTAAACTATAAAGGAAACACTTCATCATAACAGTAAAACGGTTTTAAGCCAAAATAAATGCAGTGATTGAAAAAGCTATATTCTAAGCCCCGCATTTCCTTTTGGTTTAGTTTTACTGGTTTGCTGGTGTGTTTACTGTAACCACAAACAGACACAGACCCTCCTTGGGAGGCCCTTGTAAAAACAAATGTGAATAATAATTATCAAGTGGTGGAATTGTTTTTATTTATTTTCTCTTATTGTCATTCTGTCTTTTATTAAAATCAACAACGCTAGGAGACACTAACTAAATGAGAATTGTAGCATCTTGCAGACGGCTAACACGCAGACTGTGCTCTCTGCATGCATGACCTCAAATTTAGACATGAATGATTCAAAACTGCTCTAGTAGAAGTACCAATACAGATGTTACATTTCAAAGAACCAATTTCTGTCATGGAAACATGGCACTGGCTGTTGGCTTCCGTAATGAAAAACGATCTAATTGTGTTCATCTCCTGAAGTTGCTGAAGCATCAGCTCCTGTACATGCTGTGGTTGAGTATAAATACAATCTGTACTCCATCAGCCCCAACCAACACTGCTCAGGTTGTGCTTAGCATCTCTGGGCTGGGAGCCAGAGCTCTCTAGACACAACATTGACAGACAGCTTCAAACAATGCCACCCAGCATGGTAGCTGCCATACACCCAGTATAGTGTTGTGAAAACCCATTAGATTTCATTCTCAGTATTACTGAAGAAACACATACACAAAATGTTTCATCTATATTGTATCAGAGCCGTTTTTAATTATTTTGGGCCGCCTCCAAGTCAAGTCTAAAGTCTTCATTATCAAATTGTCAAAAAGCCAGTCTTATAGGTCTATTAATGTTGAATGCCAATTAATTTGTACAATGCACAAAATCACCAAATCCTTCTTTTTCTTTTTTTTTACGTTAACAGGGGAGCATCGAGCATCATGTTGAAAGTGATGAATGAATGTATTCTTCTTTGTGTCAAGTATTTTTCTGGGAACGCTGAGAGCCAATGTTTAAATATGTTTAATGGTGCAAAAAGCCCTCTGGTGTTTTTCTGTCTGTTTGGAACACAGCAGTACGTCAATGCTCTTGTGTTTACACCCCAACACATCCCCGCCTGGTCTATCCTGCACACCCTTAAAAATAAACCCATCCAGGCCTAGAGCGTGTGTGCATATTAACTTCATGGCTCATTTCAAGCTCAATACAACACAGTGGTGGAGCTGGGCAACAGAACTAAAATAATAGTATCTTAATATTTTTAAGCCTTGATGTTATCAGGCTTTGACAACATAGGAATTACTTGTTAGTAGAATCAATTCAGTGTTGGTCTTTTCAACTGGATTTGATGACTTTGGATTTTGAATATACAGTACCAGTCAAAAGTTTGGACACAGTTTCCCAAAAGAGAAATAGAGAGTATATATGGTATAGAGAAGTATATAGCCTTTTTTTCATAGGTAAAAATGTAATTTAAGAAGATCACTCACTTAGCATCGGTGGCATGGTGGCTCAGTGCACTGCACAGCACTTGCCACAGCAAGAAGGTCCTGGGTTCGATCCCTGCAGGTGGCTCAGTGGCCTTTCTGTGTGGAGTTCGCATGTTCTCCCATGTTCACTAGGGGTTTCCTCCATAAATCAAAAATAACCCCATGGAAAAAACATGCAAGAAGAACAGACTGCTGTCCTGTCCCTGACCAAGACAGAGCATGTACACTTGGACTTGGTCCCTGGTCGCTGCATGAATGGCTGAC
>JAVQJL010046581.1:0-21767 GCA_036024295.1 Nannoperca obscura
TTTTCTTTTATTATTCTTTTATTATTATCTTTATTAAAAAACCACAAAAGACAACGATTTGTTGTATCATCATTTATTTGCTCACTTCTCCAAGGAAATAAGGAAAATTTCCACGACACTTACCTAGTTGCTGTGAGGTAGGGTTATGAGGGCATGCGGGACGGGTGTGGCCACCACCACAGAAGGAGCAGACGTGAAGGAAGCGGCGTTGGGACATGGAACATCCTGCATCATTGAAGTTGTTGCAGATAGATCAACCTGCCTGCTGCATTATGGGCCTGCCCTTTTTGTCCGTGCCAGTTGCCATGGGAAAGCTTACGGATGTGGCTGGTTGGGCCCGATGTGGAAGTATGGACGGCGGTGGCGCTGCCGATGATTGGCTAGTGAAAACCGGAGGTCTTGATTGGGCCTGATGCGATGTGGTGAGGGTGGGGATGGAGAATGAGGATGCTGGGTGGGAAGCAGCACTGCAAAGGGAGCAAGACAGTAGATTTCGTTATCCAATGAGCCCCAGTAAGTATCCTCGTTGAACTGCTGGAGAGTGCAGCAGCTTCGGAGACGAAGTGAATGTGATATATATAGAAGCCGTTTCCTCAGAAACGGTGGGCCAGTTTTTAGACCGTGGCCATGTAGTCATCTAGTTCTTGACGACGGGTGGGAAACTGAGAGCACAGGTCGTCTCTAAAAAGAGAAAAAGCATAAGCAAATTCGGTGCCAGTGAGCTCCCTAGAACGGTTGTGTTTCTCTCCTGTAAGTGGAAAAGGCCCTCGGTAGCGAGCGGTTCATTAAGGGAATGTGTATTCAAACGGGTGAAGTCTATGTAATTACCGTCCAAGATCTGCTTGCAGAGATTAGTGGGAACCGGGGAAGGACGGGAGATGAAGGTGTTAGGGTAGTGGACGGGGGGCCTAGCTAAACTCAGTGTGTAGTGAGTAGCTGCCTGTGAGGCTGGAAAGGGCTGGGACAGGGGGCCAGAAAAAATTATGGGGGGGGCTGGCTGATACCAGGCCTGGGGGCAAGAGGATCCCGGCATCCCAGTGCTAGGATCCCTGCTTAGCGCGAGCTGGTGTTGTTGGTGGCTGTTGACAGCTAAGGGTGCTTGCATCCCGGTGCCAGACGCCCCAGCTGATGCTAGCTGCTGTAAAAGCTGGAAGTGTGTGTGCCGGGGATCCGGAAATCTGGTCCCGCTGGCCCCAGCTGGAGTGGGCTGTGTTGGTTGTTAGAGTTGGGTAGCTGGGGGCGCCAGCATCCCATTGCCAGATGCCCCAGCTAACGCTAGCTGCTGTAGTTGAGATTGATGCTTTCCAGCTGGAGGACGTGGATGAGCTGGCCCTTTAATGGCGGCGCTGACGTCACAGCGTTTGGAGAGGTGTTCTGTCTCTGGGGCTGCTGGTGTGAAAGGCTGGACACTTGGAGCATGGAATAAATCGTCGTCAGATGGGGAGAGGGACACGAAGTACATGGCGCAGATAAGGTGAGTAGGCCGTAGCGTTTGTGTGATGGTGCTCAAGACCCTTGCTGAATGCGTGTGGCGCAGTAAGCGAGAGCAAAACGAGGTGATGGTTAAGGAAGGTATTTATGCGGGAGGGTGAACATTTATATGAAAACTACTCTCTCCATTTTCTAGTTTTACCTCCATAGGGATTTCCGTTCTCTTTCTGGGGCCCAATTTCTCAATTGAATCCCCAAATTTTTGTAAATTTATGTCTGTTTGTAACTGCTCTACATATAATAAATGTCCTCGTAAAAAATTGCGCTTTACGGCTCAAAGCCTCTTATCAAACTTTGATTGACATATCTTAAACATATTCCTTAACTCACTTCTCTCCTGTTCCTGATTCCTGATTCCAGTATGGCTTATAGGGTCTTTTAAAACCTTTTTTATTGTTTGGTCTATTTCTGCTTCCTTTATTTAGTTCAGTATACAAACATTTACAAAACGTATTATATCAAATATCAATAACCTCTTGATTCTTTATATCTGACTTAAATTGCTCAAAGTTTATTACACTGACTAGATAACAGAAAACAATCTGGAAGTCGTCTTATTATTATTATTTTTGATCTTATTCTTCCCATAGGTGTGCCCCTCTCTAACTAAATGGGAACCAGCGTTAAATGATAACAATAGGGAATGATCAGGTATATTACATCGGTCCCCAACTAAAGTAACACCTTCTGACCCCACTCCACCAATAACTTATTTGGGGTAAAAACCTCAAACATAACACAATTTTGTAAACAATCATGAGGAGTTATAATATAATCCACCACTGCTTGTCCTCTAATGGAGACTGAGGTAAAATTATCATTACCTGAAAACATTCTCCCATTGAGAACAATATTTTGCATATTTCAAAAACTCCACGAATGCCTCACCACATTTATTCACAAAATCGTTATCTATATTTCTAAGAGGCACTTTATCTATATCAGTTATACAATCATTGAGGTTACCAATGTGATTATTGAAGTCACCACATAAATAAAAAGCATCTACATCTGAGAGGTAGTACATCTGTGATAACAAGTAACTAAAAATGAAATTACAGGCAAATGCTCTAGAGGACTCCTATGGGGGCAAGTAACATGTAAATACTACAAAAGAATACTCGGATACTTTGTTCTTAAATATTAATATATTATATTATATAATATTATATTAACCTCATACAACTTTAGCATCTTATTAACTAAAAAAACAACCTTTCACTGCCTTCAAATGTTCTATTTTGCCCATACCAAATATACCCCTTCATTTCAATAGCTTGATGAGATATTAAAAAGAGTCTCATTTAATGAAATAATATCAGGATAAAATTCCCATAGTACCAGTTTTCTCAGCTCACAATTGAACACTGTCCAACCATTTACATTCCAGTGCACTAACTTATGTAAATTTGAAGGTTGGACTATTTCCCTTCAGTTCTCCAGGACTCCTCTCCTCTGAACCCGATGATGTCGACCGTCAATGGTATCCGCATCCACTTGACTGCGTCTCACTAGACGCTCATTACCAGTAAAGTAATACTCCACCTCCTAAGTTCTTTAAGGAGAGTTCTGAATTTAAAGTTGTTTATCCTCTCTGAGTGTGACACGTACATATTAGTAAACCTTTCATTGTCACCCAGGCACCGCTTACGACACAGCCACTTTCTCCTGTTGGGATCAAAACTCCACTTTTTTTCTGTCTAGTTAGGCTTTCAGTTCAGCACGATTTTCGCTGATAAGTAGCTCCCAAGTGAGGTATGTACATCATTGATCTGTGACTTGATTGTCTTGAATTCTTGCCTCAGAGACCTGAGTTCCTGCATAATAGCGTTACAGTCACTCATTTCAGTTTCTTTCTTATCCCGTTGCCACGTGGACGGACCACCCTTGTCATTCGTGCTACTCCAATTTGTATTTACAGCAAATTTTTTCCCTGAGTTTGCTTCATCGACTTTCACACACAATGCACTGCCAGCACATTCTACAAAACCAGCAGAAGCAGAATTATAGTTTGACAATTAGTGATGCGTTTGCTTAAACATGATGAAAATGTATGCATTCGTTGATGTTGTGACACATTTTGTATATCCTTTGTGGCCATAGAATGGCCAAAGGGGGGATTGTAATGGCAACATTTCTCATTACAATTCTTATGATTTAAGATGCTTTTCTATAATAACTGTATGTGAATATCTGATAATGTGTCGTAAGAGACAGCACTGGGTTGAAGAAACTGGAAACAACATGTTTTGGAAACTAAGAGAATAGTCTGACTTGTGTACCTATCCCAGGGTGAGAACACTCTAGATACTAGATCTAGATACTAGATACACAAGAATGAGGAATGAAGTTGACTATATCTTTTCTTTTGCTGCTACGTTTATGAAGTTATAAGTATGTGACTACATCTGCCCTTCGGGGTCAGATGCTTCATATGCTTATGGTGTATGATCTCTGTCCTTTCAGCTGAAATAGAGTTGGACTCTGTGCATTCCTTTCAGTAAATTAGGCCTGCTTAGTGAAAACAATTTGTGTACCTCTACTTGTTTTCTCTTGCCTTTCTTTCTTTTCTCATTATTTGCCTTTTTTTTTTTGCTTTATTAAGAATATCAAAAGACAACAATTTGTTGAATCATCTTTAATTTGCTCACAGGGAAAAAAGGAACATTTCCACCACAAGTATCAGTTTGGATTTCTGGCAGGACTCCAGCCTGGCAGAGTCCCCAGGATGGTGATGACCAGAATGAGGGTTCATCTGTCAACAACCTGCTTTCACTTCCCTCCTTTTGCTCCTCCAGCTTTATTTAGCCCCCAAGGACCAGCCAGCACCTCACCACAAGTTTCCACTTCACTAAAAGCCTTTTATTTAGCCTTTCGGTCAGTCCAGGGGCGTCGCCAACATTGAGCTTCCAGGACTTTAACCGTAATTTTTTTTTGACTTCCTCGAATCTTTCTGAAGACAGAAAAAAAAAATCTATAATCATCAGGAAATGTAAATAAATTGAATCCCCAACCACCCCAAACCCTTGCTGCTGCCTGTGTGTGGATAGAGGGAGACTGAAGGAGTGGGCGGGGCTGGGTAACGTCCTCTTCTTTACAAGCTCAGTCAGTCCATCTGCAGCCATCTTTTGGCATTGACACACAGCGTGCAATGCTACTTCTGCTCAGCTGTCACGTTCTCGCAGCAACAGTAAACACTGCACCAAGTTTGGTCAGTGCTTACTTTGTAAATCAGGAGGTACCGTAGCACATAGAGGGAGCTGTTCTGCTGGGTCAGGGGGAAAGTAAAAGTAATGAAACTGTTACGTCCTCTTTCCGGTGGTGTCAGGAAAGTGCTAGCAACAATATGTACAAAAATCGTCAGTCACAGGGGTGATTGATCTTACAATAATTTATTAACACAACATATATGGACACAACAAACATGAAGTGGGGGAGGATGGGACGGGTAGACTCTGCCAAAATAAGTTAACTGAACACAACAAAACACAGGCTAAGCTGAAGCCTAAACACAAAGCCTAGCCTCCTATCTAACAGAAAACTTTACATGGGTGGCAGCAGTCTTCTAGCTGGTGTATCTAAGTACTGCATGATGTTAATGTACAGGGTACCCCCGACTTATCTAGTCTACCGATACTCCCACCACTTACCTCTAAAACACGAGTGCTCTTGGCTGCACGGGACACCTTCCCTCTGCAGCATCGTAGCACAGACAAACACAAGTGCACTCGGCTGCACGGGACACTTTCCTTCAGCAGCCTCGTAGCACGGACTCAGTTGCACAGGCCACTTTCCTTCTGCAACGGTCTTTGAACACATACAGTGTTAACACAGTCAACATAAACACACACACGTTGAGTGTACTCTGTTGCACAGGCCACTTTCCCAATGCAACATCATAACCCAGTCAACTAAAATACTCTTTAACATTCCCTTGTCTGGGACTCTGATGTGGTCTCCTGGTTCCTTGTTTTTGCGACCCTCGCCGCCTGCTGTTTAGCCGCCGTCTTTCTCTTTTTTTCTTTCTCCGTCGAGTCCTTTTAACAAGGCTCCTGGGCGTCTGCCACCAGCTGCACTCTGATTGAGCCAATGAGCCGCTTCCTCCAATCACCCAGGTGCACAGCACTCACCATGATTATGCCCTGGATCTTGGCACGTAACAGAAACACAAAAAATCCACATAGCCTGGAGCACATTGGATTATGTGCTGGCAAAAAAAGTAATTACAGACATTTAATAATATGAGCATTCACAATAATCACTCAAAATGAACATAGAAAGAATTTGTGTCTCCCTCTCTCTCTCTCAATGACTGTCCCTTCACTTGCCTGTTATTTCCCTTCTGTCCGTGGTTTGCTACAATGGGAGAAATGGAAATAGGGACATTACAACCGCAAAAAGCAAGCAGAGGAAGAAACTGAACTAAGTGACGTGTTCTATCTGTCTGTATAACGGTGTAACTACTGCACCTACACACGCAACCACTAATTTAGCTTTACTCATTTCACCATTTTATTGCCCACTTGCTTAGCTGTGGCGCTTAAAGTGATGTTATATCAAAGTAGGCAAGCAAGCAACTTATGAGTAACTTGAATGGGAAACAAAAGAATGACAGAACAGATAGCATTAAAACAAAATGTATTTACACATTTTGATAGTGACAAAGGAGGTGCTGGATCCAATCTGGGAGGTCCTGGATCTTGTTCTGGAACATATTAAGCCCACTTGATTTTGTCATGAAGGAAAGATGACATGAGTTAAAGGATATAGAATACTTTGTACAAATAAACAAGTGTTTGAATTTAATTTACTGGGTTTAGACTGCTGGTTTATTTTATTTAACACAAAGTACCAAACAATACAGCAGTCAAATAAAAAAGTACACACATATAATAATATAATATAATAAAGTAAAATAGCAATGAAACACTGGTGCCACAGGTTTTAGAATCCTCTGCTCTGCAGATGTCAATTTTGTCCAGAGCAAGTGTCTTAACATTACTATTAAAATGTTTGGAGTAGTCATACAATGTCTCCCTCATGTACTTTTTGCTTTTAACTACTAAGTTAAAAGCAAAACCTGAATGTTCTACTGAGATCAGATCTATTAATTAGGTGCCATGCACCTTAACCATAAGAAGTAAAGGGAAAAATAAGTCATTTTCCATGCAGTCTGGTTATTTGTGGCTGTGTGGAACGTTGAGTGAAGCTCCAGAGCAGGAGAGTTGATGAAGGACTGGTGTGGTGTCAGGATCCAGTGGTTGGAAAAAGCCAGCATGGCAATGACAGCATGTAGCATTTTGGCAGCCAGGGATCAGTAATGGTAAAATGCCCTAATGACTGGAAATAAAACCTGGAAAATTGCACAGTGACTGGGAAGAACACACTTAGCTGAATTTAGGATGGTGGAGAAATTAGATCTCTGGAAGAGGGAAGACCCTGGAAATCCGCAGAAAAATTAAAACAGCAGAAACAGATCTAAAGGAAAATGTGGGTGACATAGGTGTCTTTAACTATGTCACAGTTCATTGAAATAATACTAATTTTATCCCACAAGCTGTACTTTTTTTTATTTGGAAGAAAAATAGGATGATTTGTACAACACAGTTACTACTGCATTTTTCAGAATCACCTCCATCTGTAATATTAACATCTCCACTCTTCAGATCCTGTCCCGTCTGAGGTGCAAGTAAAGCAACCTGGTCAGTGCAAACACTCTTTTTAAACACTTCTTAAAACATGGTTGTTGTTATTGTCTAAATTGGGATTGCAGTAAGCTTTCAGAGACACATAGATACACTTGCAAGCAACACTTATGAATGCTTCTGATGTGATGTTCTTCTATGCCGCACACATTAGGGCATGTTTACTAAGGATTTTTTAGGGCAAGAAAAGCTTTGCACAGACAATACATATGTTTAGGTGTTTCTTTTTTATTGTAGGAAATGGAAATTTAGCTGAATCTGATTCATCATCATTGACTGACCACTACAGTAAAGGACATTGCATCTGAAACATCTTGTTAGTTTCCATGTTAATTTAACTCAAATTAACTGATTAGCATGCAATAATATAAGTTCATGTAAAATTAGTTTTACAACAAAGAATAGCAAAGAATATTTAGTATTTACAGTTCACATTTACACTAATGAAATAACTTAATTGCTTGTGTGAACACAAAACTAAATCTAATTTATATCACATTTGCCATCTATACCTGCTCTATATGGAAAAAGTACCCTGCGATAACCTTTTATAGGTACAGTGCATCTGGAAAGTATTCACAGCGCTTCACTTTTCCCACATTTTGTTATGTTACAGCAGCCCTGGCGAACCTGCGGCTCGTGAGCTGCATGCGGCTCTTTGCCTGCTCCTATGCGGCTCACAGCTGTCCAATCAGTGTTCTCAGTTGAGTTTTTTTTTTTTTTTACATTTTAAAACACATTTCTGATCAATCAAAATGCATTTAAATATTTGACAATACTATCAATACAATTGCCAATATTATAAAAATATGTATCTAAATGTCTAGTTATGTGGATGATGGGAGTCTTCAGCAAGTCATGCATGTAGCTACTCTGACCCAAACTAAACTTGGCTGACACAGAAGTTCGTTAGCCAGGCTAGCACGACTACTCTGACTGCTATGGCAGAGTCAGGAAAACATAAAGCTAAGCGCAAATATGAAGAGGAGCACAGGACATTTTACCTGAATGGGAAGAATTTTATTTTTTAGCAGGACGAAATGGGAAACCCTTCTGCTTGATATACCAGACTTCACTGTCACATTGTAAGGCTTCAAACCTGGAGCGCCATCCACCTCACTCCATGCTAACATGGTCCAGGAGTTTCCAAAAGTCACCGAACTTCGCAAGAATATGGTAAACTCGCTGAAATGTCAGTCAAAGAAGCAGACTCAGTTTTTTTGAAAGTTTACGAAACACCCAGAGACAGTCACATTGGCATCATATCAGGTAGCATGGAACATTGCTCGTGCTAAAAAGCCATTCATTACATTACATTTTACATTACATTACATTTAGGCATTTAGCAGACGCTTTTATCCAAAGCGACTTACAAAATAAGAGCTTTACCAAGTGCATAGAACCATGATTGAAAACAACAAGATGTCTCATCAGACTTGTAAGGGCTGGTGATGAATCACAAGTGCTATAAGCAGGTACATCGCTGCCAGTGGCAGAATCAAAAGAGCATAAAATCAAAGAACCAATGATCATGATGATCATTTAGTGACTATATGCCGTAAGTTCCAACATGCAGGGAGGCTACTCACATTTGATGTTCTGGATGTCTTGATGTTCTCTTGTTGCAGCTTGTTCTATTCAAACAACTCAAATACATTCATAAATAAAACTTTACAAATAAAATGAAATGAAAGAAAAACCCCAAATATAATATTTTTGTTTTTAAAATTCTAATTATTCTAACAATTTCTTTGTTATGGTTGAGAACTGTTCCCTGACAGTGTCTTCCAGCTACAACCTACAATTTATTTTATTAACTGGCCGGGGAGGCGCAAACCTTTGCCCCTATATTTCCTTTGCCAAACTCTAACCTACAGGTGACATTGTTTTACTTAAAAACAAAAAAAACTTGCTCTAACAGACTGGAATCTGGGAAACTGGAAATATAAAGCTTCAAAATAAGGTTTCTCAGTAACTCTAAAACAATCTTACATGTTGTATGTTGTAAGTATGTTGGTCATGAACTTTCTGTGTTTCTAATTTTGCCATGTGTTAAATACACAAATACGACGTGTGGCAACTTGTCTCAATGGTACAGCAGGTCTTTATCATGTAAGCTGTTACAACCCTTCTTAATCATAGCTGCACAAGGCATTTTGCACACCAGTGTCCTCAAGTGGCGTCTATGCATCTATTAGTGTGAAAAAATAATATAGATTGAAGTCAGTGATTTCATTTTAGCAGCATATCCAACAGAATAACTAGAAATATGGGGGATCACAGTATTTTTAACCTTTTTATTTGAACTCTTTTGTCACCTCACGTGCAGTTTCAGCAACAGACCGCTGCCTGGAGCCGATGTCAGAGGGGACCTGTTCAGAATATGTTCTGCTCTGGTACTTCCACTCTCTCTCAGAGGAATGCAGGCCGTTTGTGTACGGGGGCTGTGGAGGCAACGGAAACCGATTCTCCTCAAGACAAGAGTGCCAGAGTTTGTGTTGGACAGAGAGTGGAAGGGGGTACCAACCAGATCACAGATGAAACATGCTATTAATCAGATCAGTAAGAAAATGTCATTAAGACGATATAATATTCTGTTCACCTTTATCATTGTAATAAAAAACGTATTTACACTTCCACAGGTACTGAACCCTGGAGATGAATCTAACAACCCCAAACAAGGAAATATTGTTTGTACATAACTGTGAAAAATGTTTGATATTGGATTTATTTATATAGTTTAACGGCTGTTTCTTGGTTTGTTTCATGGACGATGTGTGTAAAATCAAAATTATCAAAAAACATGTTCATCTTGCAATTCTTTATAATATTTCTGAAATAGACTGTGATTAGTTTTCTCCTAAAATTAAATCTGTCTTGTTTTTTGTGACCTGTCTTTGTCGTGCTCGCCTCCTCTCTCTCCATCTCTCGAGTCTCTCTCTTTATGTAACGCTCAGTCACCTTTCTTATGTATTTGTCAATTGCCCTGCATCCTGTGGGGGGACGAAAAATAAGAAGCTGGTAGCTGATTGCCTGCTGCCACCTCCAACCCCACATATGTTCCTTTTGCAGGGGGTGTTATTGGTCAGGCTGGGAGCCAGATGAGGGGCCAACAGGGGCCCAGTGAGGGAGATCACGCAGCGATTGTTTTAGAAGACTCTTCATCAGACCGACGCAGCAGTAGCAGGGGATTCCTGCGTGGGTGTTGGTGTGGGGGCAGCACGCATTCAAGTTTTTCTTTTTTTACGGCCAGTAAATATACACGACACAACTTAGATACTCAGATTGTCATTGGTTGATATTTCAAAGAGGATACTGCAGTGTTAGTGTTTTACTTGGGGCTGAATGCTCACGTCAGCATTCAGTGTTATAATTTAGCATCCTGCCACATCTTCAGTGCAATGTGCTGCACCAGCTCCACCACCAGGTTTCTTAAACTGTAGTCAGTTTCTCCAAAAGGCTGCTCACTGACAATACTCAGTATTTAAAGCTGAAATCCCATCAAAGTGACAGATGAGTCTTTCACCAACAAGCCTCCAGAGGCTTTCATCATATTAGTCACGATTCTGCACTGTAACGTACTCCCACATTTTAATATGCTTTATAGATCTGCAAAATGAAGACCTAAGACAGATGCCACACTGCAAAAAATATTTTACTTTACACTTTTAAACACATTTTTGCTTTCAACTCTTTTTAGATCTTAAAATAGAACTACTTTGTGCTTGAAAAATATCACTTGTTTTCACAGACAATACATATTAAGCACATTTCTTAAAGATCTTGGTTTCAATTCTTGGTTTCAAAGGTGCCCTGTGGAGGCTTCTTGTAAACAAACAAATGTTAGTTTGACATACAGTCTCTCTCACCAAAACGCCATGTGTTCTTAGTTAAGATCTATCAAATGTGTCGATTGCATTTCTTTCCTCATTACACATTTGCAAAGCCGGTTTTGAATTTAAATTTAAACTTAAGAAAAGGTGCATTGTCCACATCCATGTTTGCTCACTAGCAGATTTCTTCTTCTCTGCCTTTGGTGATGCATTGCTATCTCTGTTAAGGTACCACTGCCACCAACTGTTGATAAGCAAAATAGCATGAAGCTAACATCAGGATGTTTATTACGCCACCTGCGTGTTTATGTGACGACGTAAAATTGTGCACATAAAAACAGAACATGAACCTGCTCATAAAAACATTGCTCTATAGCACAACTAGTGGTCAAAAACTCCACAGTATACCTTTAAGTGTTTCTCTATTATACTGAATATTAATGGAAAAATAAGAAACGATGTATTGATAGAAGAGTTTAGCACTCAAAAACTCAAAAACTTTGATTGGTGCCCGGAAATATGTGACATAACCTATTTCCAACTGAGCCCCAGACACTTTAAACCAGTAATTTAAAAGAAATTCAAGAAAAGGTTTAGACAACTTTATTTCCATCCATATGTCAGCCTGGTTAGATTTTCTTTTACTGTGTGGTCATTACACCTCACACCTAAGCTGAGCAAAATGCCTTAATGGAGAATGCCAGATGAGTTCTCAACACATCCTATTTCAAGTGAGTAACAACAACATAATCCAGTATGGTAATGAAAGTGTGATTTTTTTTTCCCCACAGAAGTTGAAGAGGTGCAGGTAATTCCATTTCAGAGATCAATTGCAGAGCTGAACCAAGAGTGGGAAGACATCGTACTGCAGAGTCTGTCACAGACTGTAATTACTCCAGCTGTGAAGACTTACGTTCATATTAATCTCACAATGAAGTTGTCAGTAGAGCTTGACCCGACACCCTTTGATCTTCTCGAGCCTTCCCTGCTCTCTTTCTGTTTTGACATGGTACATGTGCATCACTGCTGGTGGTCCCCGTGGTGTGTGTTGCATGTACACTCAAAGTTTTAATTAAAACGTGATGTTCTCCAGATATCAGATATCAGAGTATTTCTCTATTCAGAGACATTATGATGTGTTAAAGGAACCTACACTGCTGTACTTTATTCTCCTCCTGCATCACACTTGCTTTGTCTTTTTGGCAAATTCCAGACAAATCCAATCAATCCAGAAGTTGTTATTGGCTTATGTCTGATCTATAAAGCATTGGTCAAAGATTTATTAACCTTTAACAAAACCATTAATTACAACGTATGAACCCTTAAAGAGCACCTTGTTAGAAAGTGGGACCAAATTGGGCTGCAACTAACAATTATTTAAATTTTGATTATTTTCTTGATTAACCAATTTAATGTTTAGTGGATTCATTGTCAGTATAATATGGAAAAATGTGCATTGTCATTTCCCACATCTTAAGGTGACGAAGAAAAGCGTCAAATACACACATTTGCAAAACTGTGAAGAGCAAATGTTTGACATTTTTGCTTTAAAAATGAATAAAAACGATTTATAGATTATCAAAGTAGTTTGCAGACTAATCAATTCATTAGCTTGTGTTTGCACACAAGCACACAATCTGTGGGCAAACATAACCACTGGGTAACCACCAAGTATTCACTTCAATTGACTTCAGTATGATGATGGATAAAGATAAAGAGTAGCATTCTCTGCTTTATATTTCATATGCTTTAATTTGAAGACAGGGTTGTGTGTATGGTAGAGCTGTCCGTGGTGCTGAATGGGAACTGTCCGTGGTCCTGAACGAGCAATCTGACTCGTACAACCTCTTTGATTGGCTGGTGTTCACAAAACATACACAACGCCTAAAAACAAAACAAAAACAAGCATTTCCTTTGGAACTGTGGTCGTGATGTCTCGTGTTCACCGACAGGTCCCACTTACCAACTTTTTTTTCAACACTGTACCGCTGCATCACTGCGTCCTAACCAATGGGATGCTTCACAGCCAAGCAACATGTCGACGGGGTGACGTCGTTGCTGGCGTAGGGCTGCAGTTTGATGGCTCCTACTAAATGAACGCAGTGGGAATGGACGAGCGAGACACGCTGCCGGTCAGACGGTGCGCACTGCTGACCTCCGCGCGCATTGCCAGTTTATCAGGATTTCTCATCACACTTTGACTTGTGAGGATTCCTGCCCGTTGGTTCCCGTGCAGAGATTGCGCGTTGGTTGACCTCTCTAACTGTATTCTTTATTATAGGACACGAGTGGTAAGTTGTGCAAAAAGAATTGCTTTCCTGTTTGTGACCCAGTTGCTTTTTAAACCGTTGCCTTGTGGTCCAAACTAGATATTAGCTGTTCTTGTGCAAAGGCTTAAAGAGTTTTATGAAGACTGAAGCCGAAAATTGCTCTGAACTGTCGATCTTTAAACAAAATACAAAGCCAGAAAACCACATTTTTAATATCAGAATGGATGCATGCGTAAAGGAGACAAATTCGTTCGATTTTAGTGTAAATTAACATGTTTACTTGACTACATTGAGACGACAGTACGTGTGAAAGCAGTGTTAAGACTCATAACACCTTTTTTTAAGATCTACTTTTTCTCAGTAGAAAGCCCGTTTTCTGTCACTTTCTTTAAAACCAATACACCGAAATAGAATATTAAAATGGATAATAAGATGTTGTTGAAATGTTACATCTTAAATGACCTGAATAAGGACATGTTTCTTCCTGCTGGTCCCAGAGGACACAGCATGCTGTCATCCCTGAAGACCCTGCTGCTGCTCTCGGTCCTGTGCACGCCGACGTCCAGCCTGTGCCTCCGCCTCTACCACACCCGCTCCAACCTCCTGTGCGACGACCAGGTGGCGGTCGGGGTCCGAAACGACGTGGACGAGCCGGGTTACTCCCCCATGGATGGCTGGGGGTCCCTCGTGCAGTCCGCGGAGTATCTCGCCTCTTCCTCCTCCTCCTCCTCCTCCTCTTCGGCCGAGTCCAGCCGGGAAAAAAGGACTTCAAGTCCCGCAAACTACCGATTCGTGAGCCGGACGAAGCTCAGGGGGCAGATGCTCCGCAACAGCAGCAAAGGGGACCGGAGGAGCAGGGTGACCCTGTCCCTGGACGTCCCGACCAATATCATGAACGTCCTCTTCGATGTGGCCAAGGCCAAGAACCTGCGCGCCAAGGCGGCAGAGAACGCGCGCCTGCTGGCTCAGATCGGACGGAGAAAGTGAACAACGTTGGATAAACTTTAAGAGACAGCCATGACCAGTGTTGGCCTCCTCGTTACTCAAATGTAATGAATTACTTCTTATTCACTTTTAAAGTAATGCTATTTATTTGTTTCTCCGGGGGAAGGGTGCTTTCTTCCCACTAACATTACAGGTAAAAGAAGCATTAGTTGCTCTCATGTGAAAACACCAGGGAATCCATTTGGAAACAATAAACCATGTGAACTAATGAAACTTTGTGACTAAAAGTGGGATGATGATTCTTGAATTTGTATTTTATGAGTTTGGAACTCACAAATGATCCAACATTTGGCTGATACGTAAAATACAACTGGGAACAGTTTGAGTTAAAAGCATGCCTTTGTGGTGAGAAGAATCCACGTGTTTCTTATCAGACATATTGTAGCAACAGTGTCACTAACTTTAATCAAGACGGAGAAAAAAAGTCGAGAGCAATAAAGGACAAAGATATTTTGTTTGTATCAAGATGATTGGTCACTTCAGGCAAGAAAACACGAGGCATGTTCTGCATTGGAAACAGGTGGACGTCTCACCCTATGGCAGACTCCTTTTAAATCTGAACAGATTTTCAGACTTTTTAAATGTTTGCTTTCAAGATGGACATTCGATTTTCTGTTTCATTAAAATGAATGAGTGATGTGCTTAGTTTGCCCCACATTCATCACATTTTGGTGTGATTATCACTTCTTACATCCTCAACAAAAGACACATGAAATGTTTTGTTATTATGTTGCGTAATCCTAACATTAGATTTGATATTGCAATGTTTGTTTCCCCTCTTTGCTGCTTCATTTCTTTATCTTCGAAGATGTTTGCTGTTCAGAAGTTCACATGGGAGCCTATAATGATACCACATTCTGAAACATCGACACAACACTGACACTGAAATGCTGTACAAACCAACTGCAAGATCATGAAATACAGTAAAATGCAAATGCATGGTGATGTATGTGTTCATCAGATGTCTGTTATTTTTATACTCAAAATAAAGGATTATTTTTCCTCAAATAAAGCACATGTAACTAACTACATTGCCTTTTTATATACAGCATTTAGAACAATGGGATCCATAGAAATATTCTTATTAATTATCATTCCTTTACTACTTTAGTGTCCTTAATACTAATACTAAAGCCTAACATGCTGATACATCATGCATGTTCAGCATAATTGGCCAATTTAAGCTTGTCATATTGGTATGAACTATATATGTTTGTCGTTAAGTAGTAAGAAATTGCAGTACAGATATGTTTTTTTTAAAGTTTATAATATGTGTATATGATGAAAAACAGAATAATATATCAAATATCAAAATCAGCACCATTCAGGCTCTACTATGTATATTTTATGATGCAAACAGATATTTAGTGTTAAAAGGCACTTCGATCTCATTATTATATCATGCATCAGTTTGAGATTAGTTCGTATAACTGGTTGAAATGTCACCAGTCAGATGAAGCGGACGAGAAGTTTGGTTCACTTTAGCAGAGACTGGGTTTGTAGCTGTGATCACGCGGAGCTCCTGCCCGAGACAAGACTCAAGACACAGAGCAATGTCGACATCTTGTGGCCCTTTGACATAACAACACCCCCAGCGGTGAGTCAGCTCTGCGGGAGTGTGCATCCTACAGGGCACTGTGCTGATCCGGTGTATAAATAATGGTGAATGTCCCGATACCTTCTCGCACCCATACTGTCCTCAACAAGGTGGCATTACTAACCAGGCAACTGCTCTGGGGCCCCAAACAATCAGGTATCCAATCATGTATCATTCCCAGGTTCACTGTGGCAGTTAGATTACTTGAACACGTGTCTTGTGTCAAAGTACACCTATTGTGTTAGGAAGGGATATTACAGCATAGCAGCAGTGGTTGGTGTCTGGAGACTTCTAAAAAATATATAATGAAGCTGCCCTGCGTAGCCTGCTATGTGCTCTGGGGGAGAAGTCCTTATTTCTACATCCTGATGATTTTTTTCCTGATAAATTGAACGTTTCTATACCTTTCACTTAATTCATTTGGGTAAAAACACCCAACAAACTGCAATGTAGCGATAATTTTTGCTCAGTTTAAATAACTAAATGAATCTGTTCTAATATGTGTTACCATTAACACCGTACAGTCCACTGTATAACGTAGCACGTCTGCAGCGCCCTCCGCCGGCCATGACGCGGAATGGTTCTGACGTCTTTTCCGTTTGACGTGGACGTTTCGACCGGAAGAGAGTTTGTCATTTTGGCTACGTGGAAGCAGCTTCTCGCAGGACCTAGGCTGAGAGCAATCTTTTGCCCTCGTCGGTCAGCTTCATTCCGGCATAATGATTAAAAAGTTTGATAAGAAGGACGAGGAGTCTGGTAAGATTGGAGAGTAATTATTTTAAATAGTGAACGCGTCTGATAATTGTGTCTGGACTAAAAAGATGTTGGCCGCTTTGGAAGCTAACGCTGTGCTAGCCTGTTTCAGTTAGCTGACTAGCTTAAGTTAACGATAGCTGTAAGTGTAAAGTATATTTATTTATATTTATGTACAGTAGCAGGTGTTTAAGGTCACTTATTAGCCTATATGCAGTTGCATTAACACTAACTGCTATTATTTAATATCACAATAATGCCAATACCAGTCCTACGCTAAGTATAGCGTTAGCATTGTAGACTAGGAGGTGTCAGCTGGATGTTGTGGTGTCCTTTTTGAACACGAGCTCAAAATATAGATGAATTAACTTTTAGTTGTTGATCTATTTGTATTAAATACATGTGCCGTAAGCTGGCGTCCTCTTTACGTTCGTTGGCTTTGAAAGATCTTTTAATTGCACAGACGTCTGACTCTGCTGTTTTGACATTTAGGAAGTGGGTCGAACCCTTTCCAGCATCTGGAGAAGAGTGCCGTGTTGCAGGAGGTAAAGTCTGCACTTGATATTGCTTAAAACATTATTCTGCGCCGATCTGAGTGAAAACAATAACCTAACAACTGAAATAAATGATGGTGTCTTTCCTTGTTCACAGGCACGTATCTTCAATGAGACCCCTATCAACCCGAGAAGATGCCTCCACATTCTCACCAAGATTATCTACCTCCTCAACCAGGTAAAAGGTTGTTTGACAAAAATGTAAAAAAAAAAAAAAAAAAAAAAGTTATATGTTGATTTGGTGACTCTCCACCCATCTTACCTCTTACACCCCCATGTCTTTGTTCGTTTAGGGAGAGCATTTTGGGACCACAGAGGCCACGGAGGCCTTTTTTGCAATGACCAGGCTCTTTCAGTCCAATGATGTAAGTCATTCATTCATTAGTTAACGGATTAGATACTTTATTTAGTTTTAAATTTAGGTTTCATTTTTGTTCAAGCCTCGGCCTTTAATGTGCCTGTACTGTTCAAATATAAATATAGTATGTTTACACTCTTTCTTTCTTCCTCTCAGCAAACCCTGAGGAGGATGTGCTACCTGACCATCAAAGAGATGGCCAACATCTCTGAGGATGTCATCATTGTCACTAGCAGGTTTGTACCATGACGCTAAATGGCAAACACTGAAATCTCCCCCAGGAAGTGTATTTTCTTGGCTAAGTGGAACAGTTGGTTTACATCTGTTGTTTGAATGCAGCTGTTATCAACAGTAACATCAGGATACATAAAGTGACAGATCTGGATGTACAAAAACATTTTTCTCATGTTATGAAATTTGGTAAATAGACTATTTGAATAGTTACAGAGGAGAGCAACTCCTTTTTAAAATGTATTTTTTGTAACTGTTTTTATCGTGCACATTTTCTCCTGAGGTCTTAAATGATTCCTTGTGTGGTGTTTTACAGCCTGACCAAAGACATGACCGGGAAGGAAGATGTATACAGAGGCCCTGCTATCAGAGCCCTCTGCAGGATCACAGATGTGAGTGCTGCTTCATTATTAGTTTTTTTTTTCCCCTTGTGCCGTTTCTCCATCTCTTCCTCATACTTGTAATCTCACGCAAGAAAGAAAACATCCTGTGTGTATTTATTCTTATAGTTAAGAAATGCTTTGTTTGTTGAATTTCCCCCCGTCTTATCCACAGACCACCATGCTGCAGGCCATTGAGAGATACATGAAGCAGGCTATTGTTGACAAGGTGCCCAGTGTGTCCAGTTCAGCCCTGGTCTCCTCACTGGTAAAAATACCTTTTGAGTTTGATCTGGATTTTAGATTTTATTGTCTGTATAATTGAGGTGGAGTTGTGTAATTGCATATCACACCAATGCTGCTGGGTAATGAAGTCCTTCCTTTTTTCTGTGTGTTCAGCACATGGTGAAGATGAGCTATGATGTGGTGAAGCGTTGGGTGAATGAAGCCCAGGAGGCTGCCTCCAGTGACAACATCATGGTGCAGGTGGGTAGTACAGACATGCAACACTCAACCACTGTGACCACTTTGAACCATCTACTGTGTGTGTGTGTGGAGTGGTAGCTCCCCTTGATTATTATTCAGAGTGTTTGTTTGTGTGTGTCCGTCCGTCCTCCAGTACCATGCCCTGGGGCTGTTGTATCACCTCAGGAAGAACGACCGTCTCGCTGTCACCAAGATGCTCAACAAGTTCACCAAGTCTGGTCTCAAGTCTCCCTTTGCCTACTGCATGCTCATCAGGATCGCCAGCAAACTGTTGGACGAGACGGAGGGAGGGTGAGTAGACCGGCAGAAATCTGAAGAGGCACAGAAGAGGTTATCTGTCGGACTAAATCAAGTTAGCAAACTGTGAAAATGGAAAATCTTTAATAATAAATGGCGCGAATCGCACTTAGCGTTGTATTCTGTCTTTTCACTCTTTCAGTCACGACAGCCCCTTGTTCGACTTCATTGAGAGCTGCCTCAGGAACAAGAACGAGATGGTGGTGTACGAGGCGGCCTCCGCCATCGTCCACATGCCCAACTGCACTGCCAGGGAGCTGGCCCCCGCCGTGTCCGGTCAGCAGCTCGCTTCATTTCTCATCTTTAACCTCTCTTGTTAAGAACAGGACGAGCTGTCCTTATCGTGTCGCCTCGTTATGAGTCTCATTGAGAATGCATTTGTCTCCCTGCAGTGCTGCAGCTCTTCTGCAGCTCTCCCAAAGCAGCCTTGAGATACGCTGCAGTCAGGACCCTCAACAAGGTACAGCTTTACTGTCCACCCCTCCTTCACACGGCTTGATTTATTCTGTACGAGCATCGATCACTTTAATTAGTCAAAAGTTGGTTGTATTAGGTGTTAAGGCAGTGAAAAGTGACTGTAGGTCATTTTTGATTTCTCAGCTAGATACATGAGACCTGACACGGTAAACGCAGATTGTAGCCCTGGATGAAAAACACTGACATTTCCTTTGTGTCCACCAGGTGGCCATGAAGCATCCGTCGGCCGTGACCGCGTGCAACTTGGACCTGGAGAACCTGATCACCGACTCAAACCGCAGCATCGCCACGCTGGCCATCACCACTCTGCTGAAGACCGGCAGCGAGAGCAGCGTGGACCGACTCATGAAACAGATCTCCTCGTTTGTCTCCGAGATCTCGGACGAGTTCAAGGTCACAGCCTGTCTTTGATAACGCAGGACCACGAAATTCATACACATAGGATGTAGGACGTTTAAGCCCCTTGAGTAGTAATCTGTAATCGAGTCTTCCCTCTGACCTCCACAGAGAAAAACAGAGGAAAATTGTTTTTTCCCCCCCACAGATAAACCGTTTATCTTGCTTAAAATCAGAAATGCCATCAAATACACATTTAAATGAAGACCAAGTTGGAAATACATCAATACTCGAATGTTCTGCTGCATTGTAACACAGTACTTGTTGAAAGTGCAAGAATGTGTCATGATGAGGTGTTTTTAAAAAAAATATATATTTATTTATATAACCCAGGATTTCAGCTTCTGTGGCCACAGAAGATTAATTTCCAATATGAGATTCCCCAGCTTCGCCTCCCTTTTTGAAAATCCTGTTATTGTTGTTCTATTTTCCGCGCTGTCCTAAATCCGTCCCCGACGCTCGATTCCTCCAGGTGGTGGTGGTGCAGGCCATCAGCGCTCTGTGCCAGAAGTATCCCAGGAAGCACAGCGTCATGATGAACTTCCTGTCCAACATGCTCAGAGATGATGTAAGTGTATCCTTAACAGGCAGCGGACGATGCTTCAGAGTGCCTGCTGGAAAGATTACTGTTGCATTTTGGGAGCTTGCGTGCTCTTCTATATGTTTTACAAAATATGAAGTATTCCGATTATTTAACTCTGGTTCAGTCATGTTAGAAGACAGAATAGATCATACATGTTCTGTCCTCTCTGCAGGGCGGGTTCGAGTACAAGCGGGCCATCGTGGACTGCATCATCAGCATCATCGAGGAGAACCCAGAGAGCAAGGAGACGGGCCTGGCCCACCTGTGCGAGTTCATCGAGGACTGCGAGCACACGGTGCTGGCCACAAAGATCCTCCACCTGCTGGGCAAAGAGGGCCCCCGCACCCCCCAGCCCTCCAAGTACATCCGCTTCATCTTCAACCGCGTGGTGCTGGAGAGCGAGGCGGTTCGCGCAGGTGAGTCTCACCGACAAATGACAAACCAGCTCACCGGTGAACATTCACACCGTTCAATGGCACTTTTCTAACCGGCTGAACCGTTCGTGTCTTCTTTCTCCCTCAGCTGCCGTCAGCGCTTTGGCTAAATTTGGAGCTCAGAATGACGACCTGCTGCCGAGCGTCCTGGTTCTCATGCAGAGGTACTTCCCTTCATTTACTTAAGTGTTTTTTCTTACTGTGTGTCCCCACATTTCACCTTCCTGTGGTCAACGTAACACACACCCTGCACCACAATACATCTGTGTTCGATTGAATGTGTCGTGTATGCCTTTAACACACTCCGTTCTCTTAGGTGCATGATGGACAGCGACGATGAAGTGCGCGACAGAGCTACTTTCTACATGAACGTGCTGCAGCAAAAGCAGAAGGCTCTGAATGCTGCCTACATCTTCAACGGTACACACACACACACACACACACACATACACACGCACACGCACGTGATGTCAAGCGGTAACGTCTCCGTCTGCTCTCAGGTCTGTCTGTGTCCATCCCCGGCCTGGAGAAGTCCCTCCACCAGTACACTCTGGATCCCTCGGAGAAACCTTTCGACATGAAGTCTGTCCCTCTGGTCACCACTCCTATCACAGAACAGAAAACAGGTACGGCCACGACATCTTCATTTGTACTCAACTGAGAAACCATCAGGAGTCAGACAGTTAAGGAGTGTCTGTTGATGTTGTTGGTGTTGTTGTTGTTTCTTCCCAGAAATCGCCCCCGTTGCCACCAGCAAAATGCCAGAAAAGCTGGCCCCATCGCGCCAGGACATTTATCAGGGTAAGACTGTGAACCCGAGTCTGTAATTCGACCGGTTCAAGATGAGCCCGATGCCTATTCGCGTCTGCCGGGGGGGGGGGGGGGGGGGGGGGGGGGGGGGGGGGGGGGGGGGGGGG
>JAVQJL010046586.1:0-14998 GCA_036024295.1 Nannoperca obscura
CACACACACACACACACACACACACACACACACACACACACACACACACACACACACACACACACACACACACACACACACACACACACACACACACACAGAGAGAGAGACAAATAAAATGGTTTAGGTGAAATACATACTGTAGGCTATTTATTTAAGGAATGTTTTTTCAGTATTTTGCCTTAATTTCACAGCTTGACAGTAGAAAGAGACAGAAGAATGAAATGGAACAGAGGGCCCTGTAGTTACATGATAGACAGTAAATCATTACAGCTCTGCAGGAATAATTCATGTTTACCATCAGTGAATGCAGACTCAAGTTCCTGTGCTAACCAAACATTAGACCAGCCGTATATTACTTTTATATATAAAGGACCTTCAGTACATTGTATGTTCTTTTATAAAAAATTCTATACGAACAGGTCATTTTCTGTTTGTATTATCTTGCAAGTTCTAAATAATAATACATGCTTCCATCCATTAGGTATACCTGCTTGTCCTTGAGGGTTGCAGGGGGCTGGAGCCACTCCCAGCTGACATTGCAGAAATTGCAAAAGTGTAATTTAAGTGTACATGTGAACGTCTCATACATACCGATTTCCTGTTTGAGCGTGCCCTCCTTCTGGGTCAGTGTCTTTATCTGGGCCTTTAAGTCTTCAGCACACTCATCTCTATCTAAGAGTTTGGCGTTGAGTTCTTTCACCAGGCGTTCATAGTCGGCCATCTCCATGTCCATCAGAGAGCTCTGCTGCGCCTCCTGGAGGCAGAGCCAACATGCTACATCATTACAGGGAACGGAATCAAAAATGTTTCTAAATGTAGAACAAAGCTTTCCACTCGTGTTGAGATGTTTGATTTGAAAGAGAACTTATTCTAATTAAAGTTGAATGCATCAATGAACGGGCCCTCCCACCTTCCCGCACGTCTAACTCCCCCTGCCCTTTTGTTCGTTCTGACTCCCTCTGAATCGAGTGTTTTGCCAGAGTGGTTGTTGTTTGGGGTGCTTTAACTGCGCGCTCTCCCTCCGGCCTCTGGGTGCACGGAGAGCCGTGTCCTCTCCTCCTCTGCTCTCTGCTGAACTGTTGCAGTGCGTAGCCATCGTCTCTGCTTCACACAGCAGCTGGTTTTATGTTTTGCGTTTTATTCCCTCATGGTGAATATCAGGTATTGCACTGTCTCTGTGCCATCTGTGCGCATATGATGTACTGTGATGCGCCATTGCACTGTGACGCATTGGCAAGGTATGGACTGGTTGTTGATTTCTCATGAAGTGGGTGTGTGTTTGTGGGTGCCTCAGTGGGACTAGACCACATGCTGCTTTCCCTTAACCCACTAGTGATGGCCTTAGAGGGCAAAGCCTTTACGAAATAGAACGTTAGTTACATATCGTAACACCAGCTTCTATGAATATAGCTCACTCAGCCACTGGCTTGTGTTTATGGTGCTAACCTGTGCTTTGCTGCTGTCAAAAAAAAGATGTGGTTTAGAAATAAAGCTAATTTGCTCATTTGCTAACTGTCTTTATCTTCTTCTTAACATTAATATTTAATTTTCCTTTTAACGCTGCATACACTACTGAATGTTAGAATTCAACATAAAAAATGTATTTACATAGCCAGATCAAGTTTAAAATGAGCTGTTGTCCTACTTAAAGATATTCTTAAATAAGAAACATGGATATGACAATAAAATTGTGATGTGTATTTCATGAGATTTCTTCATCTGTGATTGTGAGTCACTGGTGATAAGGCTGCAAGGCGTAGGCAGCTAACAGTAGTTCTCAGGTCTTCTTGAACTTTAAAAGCCCTAAATTCTTGAAACATTAAATAAATACAATTTCAGACACACAATTACTTCTTTTTCTATGAGTTAAACTTTAAGCAAAGTGATATTTTTATGCAAATTTGACCCTGAAGATTTATATATATTTTTTGTACTACTTAATATACTTCTTCAGTATACATATATATTTTACAATTCATTTATTTAGCTGACGCTTTTATCCAAAGCAACCTACAATAAGTGCATTCAAGCATGTGGATACAACCCCAAAAATTGAGTGCATAAACTTCGTGAAATAGGCTGCACTGCTTTAAATGCTACATTCAGAAACAATAAGATAAGATAGTTTGTTTTCTGTCGTTTTTAAATAAGTATCACTATTCTTTAATAACAATCTTTCTGGAATCTTTACTAAAAAACCTACAGCGCCAAATGTATTGTTTGGTTTTTTTCTATACTATAAAAATTACTACTGTAACAATAATAATAACAATAATATAATAACAATGTGGACACATGACAGATCCGGACCTCCTGGCAGCTTCCATGTACGCTGCTGTACTATGTAGGTCTCCACTAATGGAAAACAAACCGCAGCTCCTGTGTGCTGTGGGCTACAATTGCTCCATTTCTCTCGGTGAGGTGCTGCCGTAGCTGCAGGCCGCCATCACCAGTCCAGTTGCTTGAGTGGACGGGCCCTCAGAGACACTAGTGTCTGAGAAGCTGTGTGTGTGCGCGTGTGTGTGTGTGTGTGTGTACCTTGCGTAGCTGCTCCAGCTCCTGGGCAGTCTGCTGAGACTGTTGCTGCTGCTTGCGGAGCTGGGCTGTCAGCTCCTCCACCTCCTTCATGGCAGATGACAAGTCCTGGTGAAGCAAGCAAGCACACAACAAAAGGGAGTTTTCAGTATACTGTATATTTCATATCATTAAATCAACCTTCAAAAAGAGTGTTTTAATCAAATGTGAGGATACTTAAAGTATTTGTAAAAAACTTTGAACCAGGTCTGTTTAATCGTTCACCCACTGCATGTGGTTCTATTATAAGATCAGCTAAAATACACAAGTAGTAACCCTCTCTCCTTATTTCTACCTTGATCTTCTGTTCTTTCATAACTCTCTCAGCCAGCAGGTCTCTGTCCAGACTGGCTGACTGTCTTTGCAGCTCCTGGTTTTGGGCTTCCAGCTGCCTCACTGTGCTCCTCGTGGTCTCCACACTGGCCAGCAGGTCCTCCTTCTCGCTGCTCAGTGTCTCCTTCTGTAAAAGCATAAACCATTCATGTTGCTGTCCCCGTCAGGTGATAAACGTACAGCTCCGAGATGGCAGCTTCTCAGGAACGAGGCGTTTACCAATTGAAAGGATGTGATTTATTGAGAATTTGTGAAATGATCAAGTGAACAATTGTCTGCATTTCCTCTGGTTTAGGTGAACGGCACCATGAGCATGTTCAACTAAAAAAATCTAAACCAGATCAATCCTGCATGATTGAGTCAAGTTGGTTAATATGGAGCTACAATGTTATTTGTACTTAGCTGTTTATTTCACAAAATCAGTGTGTTTTGGTGATTTCCCTGTGTTCAGTTTAGCTAGGTATTATTGATAACTTTATGAGTTAAGACAAGAAGTAGGATTTCACACTGAGAGAATGCTGTTTTGACACATTTCAAATCCGAGGTTTTCACCTGGAAATGCACTTGTAGGCAAACGCACCGAACCTTCCTGAACACACGTGACGTTTCAAAGTCATTCATGCAAATCTGACAGCGGCAGGCTCTGAGGGCTTTCTCTGCAAGGAACACTGAACCAGCAGCAGCAGCAGCAGCAGCAGCTACCTCCCGTCATCTGTCAGCCAAACACTGCAACTATGATTGGTAAACAGAGATGTCCAGACGTACTCTGAGATCCCCGACTAGCTTTCACTCTGCCTTCCCCTCCCCCAGAGACCCATGAAAAAAACCTGCGTCTCAGAAAATGGTGTTGCACTTGCACGTAGCAGATGGAAGCTATACTCCGCTCCATTTACCTGCCTGTTGTTCTCTCATTGGAAAGAAACTGTTATGAGCTTGGGGAGAGGAGTGTATATATATATATATATATATATATATATAAACACAATTTCTCCCTAGCTCACCCAGTCACGTCTGATGGGCTATTTGTGTCGCTGGCTAACTTTACTCACTGTAAATCTGATGCAAACTGAGTTATGCGAGAAGTATTGGAGAGATGTATTGCTGGACAAAGCGGCACTGCTTAGATTTACTGGAGGGTGAGAGCAGCTTGTGTGTTTGTTAGTGGTAATGTGTGGGTGTGTGTGATTGAGGGTGTATCTTTGTTACCTGGGTGACAGCACTGCTGAGTCGTTTGGTCAGCTCAGCAATCTGTCTCTCTGCCTCCTCCACCTTCTCTCTCTCCTTATCCAGTTGCTCTGTCTGCCCGTCATAATCTATCTGCAGGTTCTACACACACACACACACACACACACACACACACACACACACACACACATTACTAGAAGCCGGTTGAACAGCTCAGTGAAGGTAAACACTATGCATCTCAGATATCAGCTGAATTTACATTTTGAAAACTCTCATTAGACACAACAGAGTGGCTTCTCTAATGGAGACACAGTCGTAAAGCACAGTGCAGTCTGGGGGATTTTTTGTGGAGACCTCTGGAAGTGACATCTGGCAAAAAGCGAGCTTTCACTTGCCAATTAGCAACATCTTATAATGCATACAATTACTCAAAACATTTAACGATCAAAACCCTCTCATTTTGGGTCAGATGTGTTGCGCTTCTCTTCCCAAGAAAATCGAATTATTTCAATTATCCATCAGATGGAGTGAGATTTCATACACGTGTACACCACATACAGTCCTGCAACATGTGTGTTTTCTATATTCCGACACATTTTTCATGGAAGTCATTTTTAGTTAGATGCTTCAGTAAAATGTCAGGAAGGCTGAAGAAGTGAAACGGGATACTCTGCTAGTTCTTTCGGTCCCACAGTCTCCTACCTTGTAGCCTTCCGCACTGTGGATGATGTCTTTCATAGAGCTGCTCACTTTCTCCCTCTCTGCTTTAAGTGATTCTACTTCCTCCTTGAGGGAGGCAACCTGGGGAGAAAAACAAATGCACGATAGATTAAGCTGTGTACAAAAACTAATCTGAACTCTGAGGAGAGAATGTATCTATAATCTACATCGATCTAGTGTCCTGAACATTTACAATTATTACTATATACAATTACAATTTCTGCCATTTACAACTGATTTTAATTTGTTTAACCACTGTAACTGGTGTTAGTTGCTGTGCAATAACTTTGTTAATGTTGTTAAATTAAGGACAGCAAACATTTACAGTTTAGAAAAGTCACGCTTCATTCTACCTCTTTCTTACTGATGTCCAGCTCCTTCTTTGCTTTGATGGCCACTGCCTTGATTTTGTTCATCTTCTCATCTTTTTCTTTGTGTTCCCTCTGCAGGAGAGCTGAGGGGAGCAGCGGTTACAAGGCCTGAGTAACATTCTCAATTCATGCTGCTTGATTAATCAACGGCTCCAAAGAGCAGGCAAGCTAGACACCTCCATACCTATTTTCTTTGTGATCTCACTGGCTGCATTTTCCTCAGAGGACGTAGACTGGGCAGCAGACTCCTGAGAGAGAAAGTATGAGAGCAGAAAACAGAAGAAAACCAATTACACAACATTCACCGTTGTTTTTTAGAAAAGAAGGATTGTGCTTTGGCTTGAAGCTGCCAGTGTCTAATATCTTTAGCTAATTTTCAACATTTTCATTTCCAACGAGAGAAACAGTCACGTGTATCCTTTCTTTCTTCTGAGTTGCATTACAGGTGGACTGGAGAAGCCTAACCCTCCTCCAACTAACCACTGCAATATTTCTAGAGCTGCAATAAACATTTTAATTATCTTTTGACAATAAATCAAGACAGCAGTTTAGTCTATAACATGTGACATGTCTGCCTAGAAGCAAAGCTTCAACTTCATTTATAACCAGCAAATGTTTGGTAATTTACTTGCTAAGACTTAAAGCCACTATGACCAAGGTTGGAACATTTCTGATTTAGGCAAATGGAATCAGAAAAGACACAGTTACAGACAACAGTGCAGCTGATCAGCTGCTGTGGCTGAATGATCATGTCGGATTATATTTAGCAGTGATAATAATTACGACAACCTTCACACGTCAATTTCTTGTTGACTAACATCATTCTAGGAAGAACCTGACTCATCAGGAGCTCCACGCACCTGCAGAGCAGCCATCTCGCTCCTCAGCTGAGATACGAGTGAATCCTTCTCCGCCAGCTGCTCTTTGAGCGCTCTTCCCTCTTTCTCCGTCTCTTCTTTGTCTTGAGTCACGAGAGAAATGTGAGCCAGCAGTTTCTTGTTCTCCTCATTAACCTTCTCAGTGGCTGACTCCATATCCTCCCGGTCTTTCTGCAGGCCCTCGGTGTCCTTCACCACCTCCTCCAGGTTGTCTCTCAACATGGTCCTCTCCTGTTCCAGGTCTGCGATACGAGCCTGGAGCTCCCGTTGCACCTCCTCTGACGTGATTACCCCTTGAGCCTCCTCAAGACTACTCCTCAACAGGCTCCGCTCCTGTTCCAGCTCATCTACGCGTGCTCGGAGTTCCTCCGCTTCTTCAGTGGAGTGTCTGAGTACTTCAGACTGATTTTCCTTCAGAGCCATGATGGTGGTGCGGGCCTGCTCTGCCTCCTCTGCCAATGAACTCAACATGGCCTCCAGGTGATTCTTGGAGGAGGCTTCCTGCTCTAGCTGAGCCTCCAGGGAGCCCAAAAGCTCCTTTGTTTCCTGGGCTTTGGAAGATGCCTCTTCCCATTTCCGATGGAGGTCAGCCTTTTCCGTGGAGAGATTTCTGATCGTCACTTCTAAATGAAAAACTGTCTCCTGCCTTCTCTGCGCCTCCTCTTTCAGGCTCGCCTCTATCTTTTCCCTCTCCTCTTTCAGATGTTGCATTTCATCCTCCTTCTCTTTTTCCAGGCCTTTCAACGCCTTCTCTTTCTCCTCTCTACACAAAAGCGCCTCTCTCTCTTTCTCCTCCAGCAGCCTCTCGGTTTCTTTTTCCCTCTCGTCGTTCAGCTTTAGCATCTCCTCTTCTCTGTGCTCAAGCTGGGATTGTATTTTGTCTCGCTCTTCGGTCAGCATGTTGACCGTCTCTTTCAGGTCTCGAGTCAGGTTTTCCTTCATCTGCAGCTGGGAGAGGATCTCCTCGTTCTGCCCGGTCAGTTCCTCCACAGCCTGCTTCAGCTCAGTGTTTGGTTCCTCTACGGAGGACTGGAGTTTCTGGTCGTCACCTTCAAGCTTCAGCTTCAGGTCTTCTACGTTCTTCATCACAGTGTGTTTCTCCTCTGTAACCTCCCTCACCCTCTCCAGCAGTTCATCCCTCTCCTGGCTGAGTTCTTCATTCTTGTCTTGGAGTTCCCGTACAGTAATGGCCCCCTGCTCCTTCATGGCTTCGTATTGAAGAACAATGTCTTTTGTCTTCTCGCCCAGTTCTGTCTCCACGGCCTGCAGTATGTCTCTCATGTGTTCACACTCAGCCAGGGCAGAGTCTCTCTCTCTGGTCAAGGCCTCACACTGGGACCTCAGCTCTTCAGGATTCAAGGGGTTTTGGACCTCAGGACTGATTGCTAACTCTTTGGATTCACATGGGAGAGAGTCCTCTTCGTCGTCGTGTGCTTCACTCTGTTGCTGGAAGTCTTCTTGGACTTCCTGTTGGTCAGGGTCCAGGGTTATGGCTTTGTCAGTGGGGGCACTTTCCCGATTCATCTGCAATTCATTGATTTTGAACTCCAGCTCTTCTCTTTCCGTGTGGAACTCCTCCTTGGCCCTCTCCAGTTCCGCCTCAAGCTCGCCCTTCACGTTACTCAGCAGGGTGAGCTCATCCCGTAACATGGTGTTCTGGGCTTGAAGGTCTTCCAAGGCTGCTCTCAGTCTTCCGGTCTCCGTCTCCTCTCCATCACCATGGCCGGAGTCAAGCTGACTGCAGCCCGACAGCTCCAGCATTTTGGCAATCCCTGAACCACGGGCAGGTTCCTCGTCTTCCTCCTGCACATCCTGCAGGAAGCTGTCTGGAAAGGTATGGGTAATGTTAGCAGAAATGTCCTTTTAATATAAAAAATATTCACTTAGTTCCCTTAGTTGCAGCTGTAATTCAGCTCTGCTCCCTGCTGTTGAACTGAGCTAGCCTCATGTTTACAAGAAAAGAAAAGGTTGTACCTACAGTAGTATTTCTTGGGCAGGTGAAACAGATCTGCAACAGATCTATCTCCTGTTCCGACCTCTGCATTTAATTTAAGTGCCGTCATACCTTTGAGAGCGAGCTGCTCCGTCAGTTCCTCGTGGAGCAACAGGAGACGCTCTCTCTCCATTTCACAGTCCTCCTCCAGAGCCCTCATCTCCTCCTCGTGCTGCAGACTCTTCTGAGCCAGCTCCTCCTTCAGGTTCTCCACCTCCTGCTGGGCCTCCGTCAGCTTCCGTTGGTGGCTCTCCTGCAGCTCAGCAGCCTCCTGCGTTTCCCGCCCTTGGATCGCTTCCAGTTCAGCCCGAAGCGCTTCCAGCTGAGCTTCTAAGCGACGGCTTACTGCAGCGTCCTCTTTTGCACTGGAATGCTCAGCCAGGCGCTCGCGCTCTCTTTCGCTCTCCCTCTCCCTGTCACTTTCTTCTCGCTCTTTCAGTAATTTCTGGAAATAAGACACGTCTTCTTGGTGTTTGCTGTGGGATTCCTCAAGGCTGCTCTCCAGGGTCTTGATCCTCCGTTGGTGATTTTCTTTAACATGATCAAGCTCTCCTTGCAGCACTGCTAGATCATCCTGCACAAAATAATAGTTATGTAGGTGGGTTATGACAATCTGGTTTCATTATAAACATAGATGCATGAATTCATGGAATTTACAATTTACAGATTTACATGAAATGTCTTGGAGTGTTCAGAGAAACCCTGTAGACTCAGTAAAACTGGCTTATTAACAAGTGTCACACATCATGCAGTGTCTGTGTTGCATTTCACCTTGGCTTGCTGCTTAGTCCTCTCTAGGTCTTTACGAGATAGAATAAGACTTTGCTGAGTTTCTGCCTTCTCCAGTAGTAAGGCATCCATCCTCTCAGTCAGCTCCTTTTACACACACACACACACCCCCACGTGACTTTCATGATGCAGTATGAAAGAGACGTACAGCATTTAAACAGAGGAATCATTATAGCAGCAGACACATGATGAGATCCCGCCCTACAAACAAACCTGTATGAGAGCGGAGTCATCTGAACTGCCGTTGTTGTTTTTGGATTGCTGTTTGAGGGACTCAACTTCTTTTTCCAGATCTGAAAAAAATTGAAATAATGTCACATACTTGCACACTATTGGTCCACAGAGCCAGAGAGTCAAACCCAGACACAAGCTTTTATAGCATTTATAGCTACCTTCATATCTGCCCTTCATCTTCTGCATGGCTGCCATCTGCTTCTTAGCAAACTTGATAAGGTCATCTTTGGACAGTGTGTCCAGCTGAATAAAATTGAAAGAAAAGAGAGGCTCATGAATCAATACAAAAGCATATCGAACAATGAATCACGTCGATATTATTGCTATTAGTGTGTGTGCAGTACCTTTGACTTGGCTGCGCCTCCTGGTGATGGTGCAGCAGACTCTGCTCCAGTGCCACCAGGGTCCTGTTTCAGAAAGAGGAAAAAGAAGAAATCACCAACCTAACCTAACCAGGTGCAGACTCCAACAACCCCATTTAAAAGCTCTGTCGGGTATGCTATACTTCTGGTTTTGTTTTTCGGCAAAAGTAAATTATTGATAAAGCATGTTTTAAAACGTTTTGTGTTTTATTAAGAGCCACTTTTCAATTCGGCATACATAGACCAAGTTTAAGTATTTTATAAAAGGTCTGTCTTCCCAGTTTTAACCTCTTCGGAAAGCTGACTTTGTGAAATACGATTAAGCGACACGGTTGATGTATGCCTGCTGTGCCAGAAGAGTATTGTCGTTTTCTACCATGCAACGTAATTGCCGATATTCAGCGCATTTAAATCCCAAGGTTTGAAATGAAGTTCAGTGAGTTCACAGCAAATAATGGGTAAGTGAGCCTGCTGCGGGCTGTTAGTGTTACCAGCACGGTTCCAAAGTCCCTCACAATTAAACCAGTATCGAGAGTATGTTAAAGCCTCTGTTACAAACGGCAGAGCATTATATTAACAGCTGACTTGAAGATGCACGCATTACTAAGTTGTGGCAGACTGGCTAAGGCTAATTCTTCGACACTGAACATTTACCTCCATCTCAGTCGAAGTTTAGCTACTTCTCAGTCGTCGGACAAGCACAGAGAGATGAACGGTACGTCGACTGGACAGAATCAAAGCGATATCTGAAATGATGTCCTATTTCTTGGAGATTTAATACGAAAACATCCCCTCTGTTTTGGTTTTGGGGTAACTGGCTAAAAGCAACGACTTGCTTCCGCAAACGTCAACCAAGTGACGTCAGTGTGATTTACGTCACGCTTTCAACAGGATACTTGGGTTTTCTTTTGCAGAGTGTGCGCATGTGAATCGTGCACATCCAGTCTGAATTTACTGTACATTCTTTTCCTGTCAGATACAAATATATCATCTTTTATTCATGTGGAAATGTAAAAATACTGATAATAAAATGTAACTAACACCCTTTGGACACCTGGTGCTCCCCGAAAAACCAACTAACAAGCAAAGTAAACCGCTATTGCATAGCTTCATTGTATGTCTGGCCACCTACAGTACAGTGTTACCTGGAGGCAAAATGTCATTAACCACACAGTGCATGACCCGGTGTCTGAGGGTCTCCAGCATGTGTCATAACGGAGTAACGGAAAAGGTTAAATTGAGACCTTTAATCTGGTTTGAAGGTCATTGTATCTGGGACCAAATGAGATTCCAATATAGAAAGAGTGAGGGATAAATAAATACTGTGGCCCATATAGCCTCAGGGCATGTTAGCTGGGGCCATACATTAAATATGCTATTAACAGAAATTGGTATTAAACAGTTGAGTAACATTTCATTGCATACTCACATTTGGAAGCGTTGTGAAAGTGCATTACCGCTGTGCGAGTATCCACTCACAGGTAGAGTGGATAGAAAGACATTGTTAGTGAGAGGAAGAAGACCCCACTAGTTTTATCTTCAGGATGGAAACAATGAACATATTGTACAGTAAACGTTTAGTAATGTGACACAAAGCTATTCATTCTACTTAAAAAAAATAAAATATGTTAATATTCATAATGTTAAGGGGGATGTGATTAGTTCCTTCTTTGACATTTGAATACTTACACACTTTACATCTATACTTCTCTCAAGCTTTCTAAAGTTGATCCATCCTATACTGATATCAGCTGTTATTGATAAAGAAAAAACAACAACAACAACAAAATAAAACGGCAACAGAAGTGTATGGTAATTGCATGTTCATAACCTTTATGTATAATATAAATTTCAATAATAAGATTTTGATCAAACATTTCTCAGTGTTTAATTGTCATTTATTTGGATTTAAATAGGATAAACACATTTGTTATTATTTTAGTGATATAGAAAATAGATCTCAAACTATTCGGAAATTTGTGATATTCAAATGTTTATCATTGCAGCGTAACTACACATATACATTATATATGATGTTTTAGCAATGCATACTTAAAGGTAAATACTTTAAGGTGTGTTTGTTGGTTGCAGGGATAAGTTGTAGATTGGGTACAGTGTATATACAAGAGAGATGTGCAGCATCTCTTTCTTGTGAATTGTGCATCAATGCAGTGGAGTAATCCACATAAGATATCGAACTCAAACACGTGCCTTAATGACAATTAAACCAGTATTAACTTCATGACCAGTATTAAAAAAGCCCCAGGACAGAAATGAACAGAACACACAGACCTTTATTAGACAGAGAGACCTATATGCACAGCTAAAAGACTGGCTGCAGATTGTACTGTAGCATACATAACCTTAAACTAACATTGTTTTATTTTTTACTGTGCATGCAAGGCCATATGGGGCATTAAATCATCCCAAAGCTGTCTGATGCTACCATGATGTTGTTTGTGGGACTGCTACAGGGTGGGGGTGTCTGCCCTCATGCTGACATCGGGCCTGTCACAAGCTCAGTGGATGGCCTCGCTGTGCTTCTGTATTCCCATCACGTGAGGTCCAGTTTTATCTGTTGAATATGGAGAGCGTCTGTCTGACACGAGTGATAGAAGCACTGACGGAGGCAGCTCGGCGAGATGCCTCTCATCCTGACAAGGCTGGGATGCTCTGGGCAGAGGGGCAGGGGCTCGGCCGACTCCCTGTCTCATCTGGAAGAGACCCATCTCTGCCATCCACCCCGCCTGGGTCAAAGACACCCATCCATCACAGCCCCTCCCTTGTTTTGTCCCAGGGCATGGAACAGTATTTTGCAGCCATTTTTCTCCCCCCACTCGTGGCCGTCAGTCAGGGACGGCTTTGCAGTAATATAACTGACACTGGCTGGCGTTCAGGGAGTAATGAATAGCCTAGCTGGGTCTATCAGGAGGAGCAACAGACACTCTTTCATGCATCTCTCTTTCTCTTTTGCTTCGCCTCTCTTTATTTCTCTCTCTCTCTCTCTCTCACTTTATCCTGCTAGTTTTGTCTCAACAGTCACCACATTTCAAAATAACATGGGGAGCAAGGCACATTCAGCTCTTTACTGCCTCTCTCTCGCCTCATCTCTTTGATTTCAATTAGGAAATGACGGGATATGAATGTCTTGCAGGCTCCTCCTACTCTATGATTGAAATGCAAACATGTTTTAAACTCTGGACTTTCCTCTCAGGGATCATCATAAACTGATAATGTAAAAGCACTTCTTTAAAAGACTAAATATTTTCTCCCTTGTTTGAAAGAAGTTATTTTCACAGAAATTGTGTTAACTGTTTTGTGTGTCTATAAATTTCACTTGCAAAGATTTATGTCAGTCTACAAAGATGTGTACAGAACACTGGGTCTATGCAGTCACCCTCTGCTGCACTGCTGAGTATTAAAAATGTATTTTTTTATGGCTATGACATCAAAGTGATATATATGGCTTTGGAGCCAGGTCCAAAACTGTAAATGTGTTACAGTGACAGATTTTTCCCCCTGCCAGCCTCATCAGTTGGGCCTACATTCCCCAAGTTGTGACAAGCAGCTAGAACACTGTCCCAAAACTCTCGAAGGAATTGGACATTGTGGTAAATACTCTTTTTCACCTTCTTGCCAAGAGAGATTAGAGGATCAACACTGCTGTTCTTGCTTGGTGCAGAGACTATTTTGTCACAGTTGTTGTGGTTACAATACAATTTTACATAGACCATTAGCTAGACTATTTCTTTCCCCCTGTTTCCAGTCTTTGTGCTAAGCTAAGCACACTGGCTGCTAGTGATAGCTTCATATTTAGTGTACAGACATGTGGGCAGTATCATTTAAATCTTAGCGAATAAGCCTATTTAGCAAAATGTCAAACTATTCCTTTAAAAGCAACATTATGAGGCTCAGAGGCTGACTGCTTCATGAATTTACATTAGCGTATATTCACGCCAGAATACCAACATCCATTACTTTTCAAGCTTTGTGAAAGTTAATCAGAATCAGAAACAGTACCAGATTTATTGCCAAGTAGGTTTACACATACAAGGGATTTGTTTTGGTGCGTGGGTGCCAACAAGAGCATAGATACATACAGAACAATTTAAATAAAACCACTAAATAGAAAATTTACAATAATTATAAAAAAGAAGAGCTGTGCAAAGTCATGTGATGTGTGAGGTATAAATCTTTGAATTGAACATTTTGGTTAGTCTCAGACATCCCTTGAGATTAATCAGTGAAGTTGTAGAAACACTGAAGTGAGGGGGACAATGAAGTAGTCATCCTCTCCAGCCTCCATTCCCCTTTCTTCCTCAATTCGCCCCTCCACTTCGCCGCACTCTACCTCCTATCCAATCAGTGAAAGGTGACTTTGGAGGTGGCGGGGTGGAGTGGTTATGTCACTGACCCCCTACAGCTTGATTGAAGCCTCTCAGTGGGGCTCTTTCAGAGGCAAAGGAAGATGGAGTTGTAGATTATAGCCTGAATGAACAACTATTTGACTGTGAAAACACTGTAATTTTGTAATTTTTAAGGCTGAACTGAGCACAGGGACAAACAGGGACAACTGATTGACAATAATAAAAAAACAACCTGCCATATAAATGCAAATACAGCACACAGTTATAGCTTATTTAATTCTTGAAAAACACTATTACTCATTCTGTAATTACAGTACCTGTAGTATTCATTTATTTTAAACAGCCTTCATAACATCATACGTATTGAATTTGTTTGATTGAGTCTTTCAGATAAGATTGTTACATTTACTCAGCATTTATATCGGTCCACCTCTTATTTTGTTCATTGCGTCCTGCATTTGTTTTCTTCCTGACATTTTACCTCAGCAAACTGGCAGTACCATTAATAGGTTTGACATTTTAACATATAGCTTTGACATTTAATGTATTAATGAGGGAATTGAACCTCTCAGATTGTTCTTTTTATTATAGACCCTGGGAGAGTGGCTTTTCTAATAAATAACCAAAGCCTACACTCTTGAAAGATGACAGAATATGTCATTATGTTCTCAGCTGCTGTTAATAGTGTTACCTTTGTACATAATAGGTTAATAGTTAATAAAGTCTGTGTGTCATAATCTCAAGAGAAGGTAATCCGTCAGAGGTTGTATATCATTAATCAAACATAGATGCTGTAAATGAGAGATACATTCCCTTTTTTATGAGAATTCATCAATATATCAGGTTGGTTGGATTTTTATTTTATGAAATTGCAAACTTGTTGCAACTATTTTTGTTTAAAGGTCAACACTTGACCCTCTCTCATCACTGCCACTAAGGTTGTCGAGAACGGGGGCATTTTGGCCCGAGGAGGTTAAGACAAGGGGCCCTACTTACCGGACTGCTGCAAAAGCAGACTCAAACTCATATCTGAATGACGTTATTAGTAAGAATCACACATCATTATTACATATACAGTGGGTACGGAAAGTATTCAGACCCCTTTAAATTTTTCACTCTTTGTTTTATGGCAGCCATTTGCTAAAATCGAAAAAGTTCATTTTATTTCTCATCAATGTACACTCAGCAC
>JAVQJL010046588.1:0-18030 GCA_036024295.1 Nannoperca obscura
TTTCTTTAAAGTTAAGACTAGTTTAAAGTCATCTTCATTGAAAAGTACAGTGCTTTTCCTTCAAAAATAAGGACATTTCAATGTGACCCCAAACTTTTGAACGGTAGTGTATATGTATCCCTTATTCATTTATCTAATTCATCTAATTGCCATGCTCAAACTTTCACTGACATTCAGAGGGCAGAGTGTCCTACTTGTTTACCAACTGTCTGACCCTTTTCATTGTGATGTCCAAGTTAGATGATTAATTACTCTTATATGGGTCTAAGGAGATCACAGCTCAGACCAATTTTGCAACACACACACACACACACACACACACACACACACACACACACACACACACACAGAGGATGTACCCATGGTGCTGGGTTTTGGGTGTTTCTTGCTTTGATGAGAAGTAGAGCAGAAGGTTCAGGGCAACAGGGGGAGGAGAGACGCTGGGATAGTAGAGCACAGCACCACTTATAAATAGCCCTCTCTGTCTCTTCATCTCACGCTTGCTTTACATCTCTTTACCCATCCTCTCTCTCTCTTCATCTGTACCTCCATTTAGGTTTATCTTCCTGACTTATGATTTAGGTTTAACTTCTTCTTCTTTTGCCCCCATCTCTCTGCCATTATAATGCACTGCTGTTAGCTATGATTTAGTTTGTCTTATTGGTCAGTTCTGGCCATCTTGAATGTGATATTATGGATCGAGAGTTAGAGAGAGTCAGAGTTAGTTTTATACATGCCTCTGGTCTCGAGCTCATAGCTTGTTTCCTTCATCCTATAAGAATTAGACTCAGAAATAATAGATATAATAGAGTGACATAATTGGGACTGAGAGAGAGAGAGAGAGAGTGAGGAGTGAGAGAGAGTAGAGAACCGTAAACCTCAAGAACAACAAAACAAACTCAAATCAAACTCAGCATCACTGACGCAATTTCACTCCTATAATTCAATAACAATTAATGCGTTACATTTGTATTACTATTTATTTATGAGGAGCCCTTTTTACCTCATCAGTTCTCTGAACCCTAATTGGCCTGTCCACATAATGTTGTGTAATTAAAAAGTTATCCATGGTTTGAGCTCAGTCCCTTAGTTCCAATTAAGGGAATATTTTGGCATTTTGGGAAATACACATATTCACTTTCTTGCTGAGTTGTCTGTACGTTAAAAATAAAGCCACTGAGATGGTTAGCTTAGCTTAAAAACTAGAAAAGTTGTCTTAAAGTAACAAAACCCCACCTGCCAGTAAAGCTTCTTTGCTTAATCCATACAAAAAAAGAAAGTGTAAAAACAGCCGTCAACAGAGAAACTTTCTGGAGTCTACACTGGTTGTTCAGGTCAAGACTCCAAACAAGATGTAATTAATGAGCTTTAGATGTGCTCTTCGGCAAATTTAGTTACATTTGGTCAAAGCCAGGCTAGCCATTTCCCCCTGTTTCCAGTCTTTATGCTAAGCTAAGCTAACCAGCTGCTGACTCCAGCTCCACACTGAACACACAGACATGAGAGTTGTATCCATTTTACCATCTAACTCCTGACGAGAAAGTGCATGAGCGTAGTTCCTAAAATGTCTAATAATTCTTCTTCTTCTCTAATCTTGACGCTACAGCATACATTATTATTTAGACAGTAAGCTTCCAACTTCATGGGAACAGTGTGGGGAATGTCCTTTCCTGTTTCAACATGAAAAGACGAGATCAATAAAGAAATTGTTTTCAAAGTTTAGAGCGGGTCCCAGAGTCCTGACCTTAAACCCATTCAACACTTTTGGGATAAACTGGAAAACCCATAATCAGGGGCTGACGTCGCTGGTACTCTTGTGACTGAATAGGTTTTAACATATCCTTGGCCATGTAGTTTAACAACAACAACAACAACAACAAAAGCATACATGCATCCTAACACAAACCCATAACACAACTGTGGATTGGGATGAAGTCCACGGAGAATGAGAGCTGGAGGTAGAAGTGGGTGAGTAAGTGGGCGAAGGAGTGCGTTGCTGTGCGCAGCATCAGACTGTAGAGCAGAAATTGATCCTCTGATAAAAGCTGCGTTTCCTCAGGGAGACCGGCTTCCTGCCTAATGGCTGTTAGGCAGCGAGAAATGGACCAGGAAGAGATGGCCTGCAGAGCACTTAGACACTTAGACATCATGCACGTCTATAGAAAATAAATGTGTGTTTACGTTTGCAGAGAGGGGAAGAAACCCACTCAGCACACACACACATAGAGAGATCGACAGATAGCGAGTATGAGTGGCTGACGGCGAGTCACGACAGAGATGGAAAAAACTTTACGAGTCACCGATGCTGTGGCCTCCTAGTGGGTAGAAGCCGGGATAGAAGGAGTCACAGAGCAGCTAACACACAGATGGACGGAAGTGAATGGGTAAAGCTCAGAGTCCAAAGTACCACACAGACATACAGTACATGTACATACACACACCAGATCGCACTTGTGTGTGTTAGCAAATGAATTCTGCGTGATTGATCGCTCTGAACTCATTTCCTGATGGAATGTGATAACGAAATATATTTCACTCTCTGTTTGAGTGTGTGAGACATTTTAGGAGGCAACCATGTGTGTGATGTTAATCTGTGGGTGTTGGTGTTTTGCTCTCAGGGAGGAGAGCACTGCTACTATCAGGGGAAGGTCAGAGACATTCCTCACTCCTTTGTGGCTCTCTCGACGTGTCATGGATTGCAGTAAGTACAAACATTATGTGTGTGTGACTTTATATATGTGTGTGTGAATGTGCGTGTTTCTCAGCCAACATTGCTGCCTCTGTGTCTCCAGGTTCCTGGGCCTTGCTCCCATTTATCCATTAGGTCAATGTAATTAGCTTTAGCGATCCCTTCTCTGTCTGTCTGCATTTTTTGTTACACAGGTTATCATTCACACAGACAGGTGCTGCTCAGACGTCTTCTCTTCTTCCATTCTCTTCTCTTCCTGGCGTTGGTATTTCTAAAAATACCAACACCCAGCTGCGCTCTGTTGAAGAGAGAAGGGTCAAAAACAAAACCTGCTGGGAGGAATACATGTACGCTTTATATGCATGAGTTAGTATATGAGTGATTGTGTGTGTGTATACTGTAATGCATTACGTGGTACTCAAGTGTGTGGACAATACTACACTTGGATAAAAAGGCACCTGTGAATAATTAAGCACAACACATGTCCACGTATTACAGATTTTCACAATTGTTTACACACATTTCCTGAAAGGAAACAGCATTTCCCCAAAACTGTGAACATAAGACGAGAAACCCACACTGTTTAAACACACCGTACAGTATATTTTGCACATGCTGTTTTTTTTAACATTAATTATTTAGGTGTCTTAAAAAGTAATTGAAAAAAAATGAAGTAAGCTGAATTTGTAGCACTCTAAACAAGCAAGGAAAATAAGCTCTTTGTCAGTCTGATCTACTGCTCATTCATTAACAGCAATCCTAATATTAGTGGTGCGATTCATCATGTTAGTGTTTTGTTGGAATGACTGGACATTTTTATATTGAATGACAGTGATTTCTCTAAGAAAATGAAGGGCTTGTGTGGTAGAACAGCTTTGTTTGTCAGTCTGATTTTGGATGTAAATTTAAGGTTTAACTTGTGGCAATGGAGAGATCTAAGCTTCATGAAGTCTGAATGAATGTTTTGTTACAACATTAGAGAGTACATAACACCATTCATATCTGCACATTGTTGACGGTTCATACTATTTCATCAGATTATCCCTTTCAGTTGTTTCTGAAAGCATTATTACTCACTCTCGACCCATTACGCCTTACCAAAGCTCGATTCAATCCAATACGTCTTCCTTCAACATAATGTCAGATTGAATAAACCAAACAAGCAGTGCAGAGAAGTAAATTCTGCTCATTAAGGAAATCAGATTGACGCTTGCTGATTAACCTAAACTAAGCACAGGGTTTGAATAACGTTTGCATATTTCATGTGAATGTGGCAACATGTTTGTCAGCACAGCAAATTAGGTTATGGGCCCCACAAAATAATTAAAAGTAGGTCATGAATTAGTGAAACCCAAACAAGGTAAATGTGTTGCACATGCAGTACAGTCTCATATACAGGACCGGATAGGATATAATGTGAGAGACAAGTTGTGTTTCCTACAGATTTCTAGAATGGCTAAAGCTTGATGTGTGACTACTAATTAGACCAAATGTTAGTGCAACATAATAGAATACTGCTGTCATGCTTATATTTAATATTTACTGCAGTAGTATTAGACATTGTAGTAGTAATATCATTAATAGGTGTAGAATTTCTTTGATTGAAATCTCAGATTTGGGGGTTATTATTCCTGATTTTCTTGATGTGGAAAGAAATACACAAGCTGACATTATAAAGGACACCGAGACACACCCATAGTATGCCCTGCAAACACTTATTTGTGTGTCTGTGTGTGTATGTGAGAGAGAGACAGTGAGAGGGAGGGAGTTAAGGGAGTGCATAGTGGTATCCGGGGGTTAGACATTAGAGGGAGAGTATTTCCCTTATGCTGAGTCAGGTATTTACCATAATATACATCCTGCTCACCTCTCTTTCTGTGTCTTTCTCATATACACAAACACACACAGAAACTTTACTGCAGTGCAATATTAACTGTATATCCTCATACTGATTCAGAAGTTATCATCCTGAACACTTTGCCTTCTCATTTCCCGGAAACGAATAAGTTGAAATGCTGCAAGTTCAATTCAGAACAAAAATGGGACACTTTGGATGTTGCCACCAGTCCCAACATTATGTGAAATGTGTTCATATGGTAAACTAGTAAGTTGCTTATTTACACATCTAGAAGTTACAGTTCAACATTATCAGTTATTTGGAGTCATGTTTCTGGCCTTTCCTTTTAGCTCTGTTTTTGGTCTCTACCAACTCTGGAGAGAAATATCTGGCTCTTGGTGCTAAGCGGGAGTGTACAGTGGGTTTTTAGAGATTTTCTCTGCCTGCTGTGGCTGGAAACATGTGATGTGAGAGTGAACCAAAAACAGTAAAGTTGCGTGCAGACAGCTAATCAATAAGGTGAAACTCACTATAAAACCCTTGGTGCACTTTAGTGTGCGACATCACATACATTTCTCATGTGAAATAACCAAAAGCTGTTCTAACTTTGGCAGAAAGTGTGTTCATGTGGGATACCATCACTCATAGTAAGAAGCTGATTGAGAAAATAGTTTTTCTGCACCGTTTAAAATTTAGAAAACAGTGTAAGAATGGTGAATTCATTGTGTTTCATAGCAGAATGCGCAGTTTGTTACAATCTAACATCCTTCTGCTCCATACTAATATAACAAAATGCAGGAATAATGAAACACTTGACCTGTGTGTGACCATTTTTTGCATGAGTGTAATCTGCTGTAAGTGCGATGTTGGTCCAGGATCAAGAGTGTGTTGAGGGTGATTTCTGTGTATTGATGGCCAGAAAAGGTAGAGACAGTTGGAAGAGAAAGACAGATGTGTGTGTGTTCATGCAGTGTTTGACCTCCTGACTTCACAGTTTGACCCGACCAATCTCCTAAAAGCTTTAGATAAAGTTAATTAACAGATGATGTCTTTTTTTGTGCACATGCGCATGCGGAGACAAGGAGACCTTCAACTGGCTGCTAAATGAGAAATTGATCTCTGACTTTTTAAAATGATTGCATGGTCAAAATGATGTGTGTGTGTGTCGTGGCCTCTTTCTCTCCTACCTTTATGTGATGAATGTATTTAGAGTTTTTAAGTGCACAGTGAGTGAAAGTTCACGTCATTACTTCTTTCAGTAAATGTTAGAGAGGATCATCAGGATTTGCACAGATTTTCTGCTAAAGTGCACCCCTTTCAGAGACGTCTTATTCATTGCAACTTGTGGTCAACCAGTTCAAACTCTTAGTGATTGTTCCAGAGATAAAATCTTTAGGTGACCTTTAAGTTATGCTGTGTGGGGGGAAATCTCTCAGATGATTGGATGACCTTTTGTTTCACGTTATCCTCCATCTCTGTGCTGTGCATATGCCAAATACAGCAGTTAGGACAGCAGAAGATTTCGCTCCAAAACTGCACATTGGAAGAGTGCATTACAGTTATTATTCCGACAAATGCTCCAATAATACAATAACCCCCTTTGGGCAAGCACTGAAATAGCTAATCTATCACACTGATAGCTGAGGAGGAGTTAAATTCAGATGCATTATTCCATTTAGTGATGAATAAAAGAACAGCAACTGGCGTTGATATGTGCTCTCATCTCTCCCTTCCCCGCCTCTCTCTCTTCTTCAGTGGGATGTTTTTCGATGGCAATCACACCTACATGATTGAACCTGGAGGACAGGGCAGCAGCGATGTAAGTACTCTACATGAAAATGTATGTGATGGCTCTTCTCAGGGGCGTTTATCAGTTTTCTCTTCTTCCATCTTCTCACGTCCAGCTGCCTCTCAGCCCTGCTGACTTGTCCGGGGTCAGACAATCTGTTATAGCAGTGGTTCCCAACCCCCGCACCCTTATCGGATGAGCTCAAGTAGCTCTGCGTCATCACCACCAGACATCTTGCATATGTGTTCTTTAAGAACGAACACAGCATTTTAAACTGGATTTTATTTAACACTATTAATTATATAAAAGTAAAGCCACAACAATTAGTCAATCAATAGGTTAGTTGTTGGACAGAAGATGTACTGGCAACTTATTTGATATTTTATTTATCGTTTTTATTCTAAAGACAAGACGATAAATGGTTTAATCAAGAAAATAATGAGCAGATTAATTGATAATGGAAATGATTGCTAGTTGCAGCCCTTTATAAAAGTGGATATTGTTACATAATTTTTTCATACATCATATAGTTCTCCCTGGGCCTCCTGATGGTCTAATGGTTAGTGCGCATATAACTGCAATGTCCACGGTTTGCATCCAGCCGAGAGCCTGTGTTGCATGTCATACCCCTCTCTATCTTCCCTGGTTTCCTGTCTACATCTGTGTTGTCTGATCCAGTGGGGAAAAAAGCCCCAAAAAATAGTTTTATAGAAAATAAAAAGGCACTTTCGAATTGTCATGTATAGGCTTGGTTAGGCTGGTTTTTCAGTAGGTTTAGTCAAATTTACATTCGTTATACTCCCATTTGAAGATATCACTTTCCACTCTTCCTCTCGCTGAAGCTGACAGTACACTCAGTTAGAACTGCTTGTCTGATGGTCGAACAGCTTCTCAATCCCCCACCCTCCACCCCTCCCTGATGTCGGATTAGGGGGAGCTGCATACGATAACATGTTGTGATTGGTCAGCTGTGCAGAGGTTAGAGGACAGTCAGCAGAGTTTCAGCTTCTCTCTCATGCTCTGTTTTTTTTTTATGTTTACAACCGAGTGCAGGACTATGAATACCTTCCAGGATCTGCCTTCATGTGTGGCCATTTGTCATAAATGTACACACTTTTGCCTTATAGTGAATCAATAATTATAATCCGGTATTATAATAGACATTATTCTGGCCATATAAATGGGCCATTCTGCATAATGAGTACTTTTACTTTTGGTACTTTAAGTGTAGTTTTGATTTTCCAATTTGCCACAACCCTCTTGATGCCAATGTGTATCTTCTCTTATCTTATCTTAGTTATCTTATTTGTTTTCCCTCTAAACACAAATTTGTGGATTTTTTTTTTTTACCAAATCATGATTGCTACTTCAAATTAGCTGAGCTACTCCACAATCTTTCACTGTTCCTCCTAGATTGAACTCACTGTGCAACAGGAGTGTGTGTGCAGCAGATGATAAGTGAAAATAGTTTTGCTGGTATTACACAAACTCATACAGTGGTCAGTTATTGTCCAGAGAGGAGGTGGAGACGAAACCAGAATCAATTACAGATCACACACAAGTCATCGCCACTAATGAACCCTGAGTACAGCGCACAGGTCTCAGGACAGAGAGATTTGCTGGGCTACAAAGCCTACATGCAGCCAATTAGATAATAACTATTACCAGCATTATGGTCGGATAGAAAGGACAGATCTGAGATTGTCTAAAGCAGCCTTGAGCACGAGTGTGAAAGAACAAGCCACTGATACCGTGCGTGTGTGTCCTTTCTGCTCTAATTAAAATGTCCGGAAGAAGTGTGTGTCTGGTGTTAATCAGTAAGGGACGAAAGGAGACAAGATAAGAGAGGTCATTTGTGTCTGTGTTTGTGTCCATGTCCGTGTGTGTGTGTGTGTGTGTGTGTGTGTGTGTGTGGAAGTGTGTCTGTGCACTCATGGGTGTTGGTAGTGGTGGCCTGGCACACAGAGCTACTTAAAATGCATCCCCATATGACAGCTTTAGTGCCAACGAAATTGAAAGATCAGATAGGGGAGGAAGTAAAGATGATGGACAGAAGGGAAGGGATGAAAAGAGGAATGAATGTTAAGTCAGAAAAAAGGGATGAGAAGGAGGCAGGTACACAAAGGGAGGAGGGGCTGAGCAAAAAAACCACATAATTTGTAATTTAAATGTGATTAGATTTCTTTGTATCTCCTGCAGAGAAACTGTAAAACAAGAGGAACTCATTTGTTTGTAATGGCAGTTGCTATATCACAGTTCTACAATAATGAAAGAGGAGAGGAAATCTGAAGTTAATGAAAGCAATACAATATTCTGAATGTGAAAGATTGATAAAAGAACAAAGAAAGAAGACAATGCTTCAAGCCCACTTGGTTTATTTAAATATATGTCACGACTTTCTCCTCGCCTTCTACTTCTTCTTTACTCTCTCCTTTTCTAGCCTCTCTTCTTCTTCTCCCCTCTGCCTCCGTCATTCCTCTCCACTGTTTTCTGGAGAGACTGAATTATTCAAGCGATGAGAGAGAGAGAGATCTTAACTCAGAATGTTGCTGCAGAACACGTCTTCAGAGATACAGTATCTTGGCAGCCTTTTTTTTGGTCATTTACACACCACCGTGACGTAAAAAGTGCACATAAAAATTGGAAGAGATTCTCTACTAGTTTAGCTTTTATATGTGTGTCACGCTAAACGTATGGCCAAAACACTGCTGCGTAACAAATATAGGGAATTCAGCAAGATAACTTGTGGTAGCACATGTACAAAGCCAAAATCATAAACATTTCTGATTAATTGCACCAAACTGAAAAATATTTTTAATGCTACCAGCCTAAATTTTAGCCTGATAGATTCTTCATTTTCATGTCACTGGCTAACTTGTTTGGCTTGAAACAATGTTTCATGTGTATTTTATATTATAGCACTTAATGTGTTGCGTAACAACTGTTTAAAACTCATTTTCAATATCATTAAGATGTACACCTTCACCATTTAGTTGTAAAAGTATAGTTGCTTTTTGGACACTGTAAATTAACAAACAGTTGACTCCACTATAGCACAAATATTGATGTGGTTTTGGGAAATTATCTGGCACGATGTAGCTCCATTGGCAGTGCTTTGGCTTGTTAGGTGGAGGAATCCTGTCTGCATGACAATGCCGGGGACAACGCTGCCCTGGAGCCCGGTGGTAACTGTCAGTTTGTCAGCACTGAGCTCTGGATGTCTGCTCCCTGCGGGCTGTAGTCCACCCTTAGTGTCTCTCCCCCTCTGCAGCGCTGGATTCCTCTCGGTGTATCTCTTTCTCTGTTTCACTCTCAGTCTGTGTATCTTTGTCTCTTTGACAGTCTGCTGTCTCTGCAAGTCGTCCTCGCTTTTCTGTCACATAGACACACAGATGCCTGCTGCACACACCTATGTGCTCTCAACACTGTGTATCAACACAGACACACACACAGAAAAAGTTAATTTTAGAGGGCTCTCTCTTTGTGAAAGTTTGTATGCTCATTTATGTTCTTGTTAAAGCTTGAACCTGCCACACATAACTCTTTTTCAATTAGTAACAGTATTAAATGCAAAGGCTTTGTGTCCTCTGATGCACCACTAATTCCGGCTGTTGTGATTTAGTTGAAAGTGATAGAAAGAAAAAAAACCCCACAGGAACATGGCAGAACGGGGTGTGTGTGTGTTGAGATAGACTGTCGGCATGGGTCCTGTCGGCCATATGGTAAATCCATCTGCCCTTCTTCCGCTAAGTCAGAAAAAGTTATGCAGGACATTAGCAAAGTGTGTCCTGAACAAGCTGCTCTTGTCAACTTCTGCAGCTGAACTGGTTTCAAAGTGTCTTCTTGTGTTATGTAAATAGGCTTGTGAACAAGTTGACTCCAGTTGTGAGCAATACAGAGCACCAAAATTAATGTTCACAAGCTAAGAACGTGATGTACCCGAGTGCTACGTGCCTCATACATTTTGAGTATCTAAGTGTGTAAGTGTGTGTGTGTGTGCATGCAGACATCTTGGGGTGTGTGTTGCTGACTTGCATAATAGAAAACACAATTTGTTTAGCCCTCTTGTTTTTTTTCTTGGACACCTTTCCAACCCCACCTGCACCTTGGGGCCTCTGTGGCTCTTTCTATTGGCTTTCAGTGAGGACTGAAACAAGGCATAGTGCTGTGTTTTGTTGATGGTGCAGTAACAATGATTTCAGTGTTGCGGCACATTTCAACTGTGAAGGCCAAAATAAAACAAAGACAAAGTGGCTGACAGAGTGGATTGACAGAAGATTAATCACAAATTTTGATAATCGATTAATAGCTTAAGTTATTTATCAAGCAACAAGAATAACAGCGTGTCTTTTATCCATACTAGATACTAATTCTAAGCAGGATATATGCATGAATATTATTCACACCGAAACAGTGACCAAATGAAGTATGGTCAAACCAGACAGTTTTGTGAGTGTGCTCTTGATAGATACTATTCTCCCATAATGCATACAAAGGGAGGTGGAGGACATCTAGAAAAATAAAAATAAATAAAAATAAACTAATATACTTGAATAAATAAACTGGATGATGGTGAAACAGCTTTAGAAATATCTTGGAAAACAAAAATAAGCATTCAATCTTAACACATTTTGCTTCCTATTTGTGAAGTTTAACTGGCAGCGTTTTTGTACACTAGCTGTTCAAACACTATACTATGATGATTAATATGTAGTGCAAACTTATAGAATTAGTATGGATTTGGGATACAGAGTAGTGCTAGCAGCTCTGTGAAGCTGTACTTTCGCACAGAGGTGCTCTGTACTAAACGCGAACATGCTAGCATGCTAACATACTCACAGTGACAATGCTAAAATGCTGATGTTAAACAGGTATAATGTTTACAATGTTCACCATCTTACTTACTTTACTACTAAGTTAGCATTCTGACATTTGCCAATTGGCACAAAACACAAAATACAGCTGAGGGTGATGGGAATTTTAGTAGTTTAGTAAGTGTAGGCTACTGGACAAAGTGAAATTTCAATTTCAATTTGTTTTCACAAAATTTCATCAAAATCCCTAAAATAGTTGCTGAGATATTTCAGCCTGGACCAAAGCAGTGAAGATAACCCTTTGTGTGGTTAGAAATCACACTCTCTGATTCTAGCTTCTGAAATGTGAGCATTTGCCCTAAAATATTCCCAAACCTCCCATCCTGTGTTGATGAAGATGTTCATAACTGTGTTTTTACAGCTGCAGTCGTCAGATTCCGTGTGGCCATCTGACCTGCAGTCACAACATGAGGAGAGGTTGCAAAGGATAACTGAGGAAGAGGGGGTGGGGAGTTTGGGGGTGGGGGTGTTGATGGGGATGGCGGCAGGTTGTAGGGTCGGGGGTGTTCGCATTAGATGCCAAAAGAAGGGTTTTTTTAAACTAGCGCAAGCTGGAAATGAAGCTCAGTGTGAGTTGGAGCTGATGGGATTAAAATAAAGGGGGTCTCCCTGTGGCCTCTAGCCAACGTCATGTTACTAAACCTGGACCAGTTCATTTACACATGCAGAGAGCGAGCGAGAATGAAGCGCATGTTACCCCCTCCCTGCTTTATATTCATGAGCCAGCAGTCTGTGTCTGAGGTACCATCTCCCTTGGCAACCAAGGCTCCGCCCCCATCTCTTTGAAGCACAGCATATGAAAGCCATCTGTGTTTAGACCCTAAATCTCCACCACTACACACTCCCTGCAGAGTATATGCTGAATGTGTATATTTTTGAACTGAGATGATTGGCTGGGAGCGATGATCTGGGGAACAAAGAAGACGCTGGTCAAGACAATGTTTTATTAAAACAGTTCATTCAGGAGTAACTGCTCCGTGCTGTGTGTGTGTGCTGAACATAACACCAAAGCAGCAATGTCATACACGTCTTTTAATGATGGTCTTATTAATCATTAGGAACAAAATTCTCAGTCAACATCAAAACGTCACATCAAAGAAGGAGTTGGCTTCAATTATGACTGCCGCAATTTAGGCTGGTGGCTGTTAATTCGGATGCTCAGTCCACTAGGACCACATCAAAGATAACACAAAACTCGGGAGTGCTAAAAGATTAATTTTAATAGAGCGCTCACTGTTCTTAATTGGCTCCGTTTTCCCTCTAGAGTCTATGATGTGATGACTAAAATATTTACCCACAGAGCAGATCATAGTTCAGGCCAAATGTCGATGAGTTTATATTCTCATAGTTGCTTTTTTAAGTGCTCTGTTCAGCACATTTCAACCGTCACAGTTAGAAATAATCTTGCTCCCGAGCCAAACAAAGGCAAAGCAGTATTGTTGTTGCGTTTTACATTGTCATATATCACAGTGCATAAATGATTAGTTGATCAACAGAACATTTGCCAACAATTCTGATAACTGTCGAATCATTTAAGCAATTTGCCAATTACACTATCTGGTTCCGGCTTCTCCAATATAACGTTGGAGGCGTTTCTCTGCTTCACATCATTGTACATTTTATGTTTGGTTTTTTGGTTGTTGGTGGGACTAAACAAACGTTTTGAAGACTCCACCTTGGGGTCTTTGCAAATGTTGTTACTGTTTGTTTTTGATATACACATGTACCCCAGACCACTTAGAAAGCAGTATTTATACTAAGTAGATTATCATAGTGAAATAAAGTAAAACAAACTAGCCATTTTGACCATTTTCTGACATTTTTTTCAACATAGGAATCAATGATGAAATTAATCATTAGTTACGTATGTCTTCTCTTGATTTTTGCACTACATTCAGTAGTTTTGTCTTTATTAGTGTGAAAATATGATTGTCAGTTAAGATTAGTATAGCATCTGGAGATTGGGAGGTTGTAGGTGAATATGTTTCTTCAAGTACATGTTGTAGGCTGCATGCTGTGTAACAGGACTCATGAATTATTTCAGTATAGATTAGATTGTGCCTGTTTATGTTACTATTAGTTACATACTTTATAGAAGGTGGTAAATTGGTTTTATTGTTACCCCAGCACATAAACAGGAAGGTAGATATATTGTGATTTGTTTTAATAAAAACAAATAAAGTTGACAGTGTAGAAAAACATAATGAACACATTATGCAAAACACACAAAAGGCAAGAGTTTAACTTAAATCACAAGTATTGTCACCACTGAACAACCTTATGACATTACACTTCCAGACGTTTTAATGATCCATCTTGAGTACAGATGGAAAGCAATCAAATTAGTGTTTTTAACAGTTTTACAGTTCATAATTATGTAATAATAATGTAATTTCCACAGTTAACACTTTTTTTGTGCTATCTTTTTTTGACAAACACAGGAAAAGTATATGTTACAATAAACGATTAATATGTTAGAAACTACTCAAGGCTAACAAAGACAGTGAACAAAGGCAATGTAAACTGGCACAATATTCACACAATTAGTGCATTAAAAATGTTAACAGCTGCTCTTCACGAGGCACTGTGACATTACAACAATATAATAACAATTTATGTTATAAAGCAGACACAAAAGATACAAACTCAAGTCAGTTAGTAGTTGTCCGTTCAAAACCACAGATTTTAAAGTTGATGGTCAGTTTTATTATCAGTAGTGATAACAAAAGACATCCATACTGCAAGATTTATACAAGCAAAAGTGAGCAAGTCATTCAAGTATGCATGTAATGTGTCCAAGATAAACAAATGCAACAGAAAAATGATTTTGCTGAGTTGCTGGAACTAGCTGTTTGGCAGACAACATAAATGTCTTTAATCTAAAGTCTAAAAAAGTGGGACCTTATATTTAGCCACATAGCAACACATGCTAGTAAGAATTTGCTTGTAGCTAATAAGTTGGTCCATTGACCTTTTAAGCAAGTTAGGAGCTACTGTTTAGTGGTCCTACTCTGCTGGTAATAGAAAAAATTAAGTTGGTTGTTAAGTTGGTCAGTGTTTGTGACTTTATTTTCTTCCCTTTCTACAATGCTAAGTTGATTACAACTGTTTGCACCAAGGCTTAGTGAAAGAAATTTCACTAAGAAATTCTTCACTAAGAAATTCCCATCCTTAATATAGTACATCCAGGGTTTTGACTGGGTCTCATCTTCTATAATCCGCATTTTACAGACCTCGATTCACCCTTTCCCATTAGGGGCTGTAAATAGGTCTCATATTATCAACTTTCATCTATCATACTATTAGTTTCATCAGTGGTTAGGTTCATGGAGGTTCATGGACAGAAACGTTCAATGTGCTGACGTTATCAACCGCTATTTCTCTTACTGTCCCTGTGTCAGCACGGGAATGTCGATCTCTATGGCAGACATCCGTGAGCGGGAGGAGTAGCGGTGGCCTGCGTAGCTGGATGCGTAGCCCTGAGAAGGAGCGTAGCTCTGTGAAGGAGCGTAACTCTGCGAGGGTGCGTAACTCTGCGAGGGAGCGTAGCTGTAGGCCTGGGTCCCCCCCACCTCTGAACCATAAACATCTGGAGCAGAAATTGGAGACATATACACCTGTGGTTGTACAGGGGCGACCACACTTTGCACATAGGCCTGGGAAGGCACATACGGCTGGGCGTCAATTACTGTGGGAGGATAGGTCTGTGGTGGGAAGGGTTGAGGACCATAAACTGGGGAAGGAGGATATCCGTTGGCAGTGAGAGGCTGAGTGGACAGAGAGGTAGACATGGAGGGTAGCGGCAACCAGAAGGGTGAAGGCAGCTTTTTACACATACAGTACCACATGAACATAAGCAGGGAAGCTAGCATGAGTCCTCCGGAGCAGCCTATAGATACATACACAGCAAAGCCATCAGAGAAAATGTTGTCATATCTGATGTTCATTTCCTTGGTGCGGAACAGGAACCACAATGAAGGTGCGATGGCGATAGCTCCGCCGAGGAACAAGAACATCCCAGCCACCAGATGACAGCCTGCAGTGTTGACCAGGAATCTGATGGTTTTGATATCTGGTTCAGGCTTGTCTGAGCAGCAGCAGGTCTTACACATTCCTGCCATGCACAGCAGCAAGGCTAGAGAACCAAACAGCAGGCCTATAGGCAGACAGAACTGCAGGAGCCGCAGATCCAGCTGGTCTACCCTAGAGTACCACTGGAAACATGAGAAGACATGATTTCCGTTAGGACAATTTAGGAGAAAAAAGAAATACAGCAAAAGCAGAGCACGGGGGAATTCTCAAAGAAATACCTCTGAATCATAGTAGTAACATCCTGAATAGCCGTCCTGTTTCACACATTTAGCCCACAGCCCATCATACACGCTGATATTCTTGGCATTACGATTGAAGGTGACGAGTTTTGTTATACGCCACTGTGGGATTAACGCTGCCACAGCAATCCCTCCCACAGACACCATGGCAATGATGAAGGCAAAAGCATTGGTGGCGTGGATGTCCCGGCACGACATGGTGGGTGCTGACAGGAGGCCACGAGGAGAGGTCCTGTTGTAAAAGAGAGGAAGTCAGGCAGAAAGGTGTGGTCAGTGCAGTGGAAAGCGATACGGCCATATTCTGACTACAGTAAACATTTTTATGTACACAGAACTCCTGATCATACAAAAAGAGCAAGGTTATACAAGTTTCTCCAAACGGCCCCATTACTATTGAAGCAAGCTAACTGTGCCACAGGCTGACCTAGCTATGGGCAACCCCCCTGTATTTCTATTCACCACAGCATAGTTGACCCAATATCTGCTGTCCCCAAGAAACAATGCTCTCATTTCATTAGCAAACAAAGTGAGAGTGACTTGGAGGCTGAGCTTGCAGAGCAACAGTGTCTATACTGCAGTGCATTACATACAGCGTCAGCTAAACAATGCACCACTGAATTAGATACTAGAGGGTTTCTTATGTAACTGACCATGGCTGTGTGAAAACTTTATCTTGAGAAACCCCTACATGTTTTATACCATCACGTCTAGATATTTGCATTTCATTGAATTTAGACGCCTTCGGGTGACCAGCCTGTCTGAGGATCTGAGGCTTGCAGAGTTTGCAACATCTTTTAAATAATAAAAAACAAAATCTAAAGCCTTTGAAAAACGCTTGCCCCAAGTTATATTAGTCCAGTTGTAATATGTCTTAATAGTTTCATTTGTTTATTTCACTTCTCACTTAGATACATTTTGTCTAGTATTTTATTCCGTTACATTCTTTGTTTTTAATAGCCTGGTTTTGTGTAATTGTAGTCCGGGAATGTTTTCGTCATTGTAATAACCCGATACTATACTCAAATCCAATGTTGTGATTCACTTTACACCATAACCGAGCAATAACAGGTATAGGTTAGGAAGCTATTATTACATTCAACAACTTTCCAAATCGTGTTAGCCTTGCCAGCTAGGCTAACTGTCTGAAAAGTTTTACCAGCTAGGTAGCTAACTTACTATAACGTTAGGTAAGCTCGTTTAGCTAATAATTGTTTAGTTAATAGTTGCATATATCAACAATTTTGTTCGCTAAAATCTACCTCCAAAATATGAACAACTGAACCATAACTGTGTACTACTAATGGGCTGACTAACCAGCGTTTAACGCTAACGTTAGCTCGTTACATTAGCTAATTAGCTAGCTGACTGCTAAAAGATTAGCATTACAGCAACCTGTTGCGTCCCGAATTCCTCGATGTAAATCTTAAACACGGCAGCTACAATAAACATAGACTACAATACCTTATACTTCAAGCTGTTCAATTGTGTTTAGATCGAAAGCGGTGGCATTTCAGCCTTGTCCTCCTTTACACACTTGGACCCAAAACAAACCAGAGCCTTTTTTTCTCTGAAGTACAGTAGATGGGAGCGTAAACAGGATGTGGCCTCAAGTTAGTTGCGGGTTTTCCGGCCTCAGTGTTGTCTCGCAGGTGGTTCACGCATGCGTTGACGGTTGTTCACCAAAATGGTGTTTTTCCCGAAATGATTTCCTATAGTCAGAAACAGACACAAAGCATTTAAACAGGGATGATAAAATGGACACAGTCAATTCAATGTAGCTATGATAATTAGATAAGCAAAAATACCACAAGAGGATAAATAAAAATATCCAATTGTTCAAAAATATATAAAAAATATTAAAATACATCTATAAACCATAAATTGCAAAACATATAAGTTGGTCTGCTACTGACATTCTCGTGCAGTAGCAGTAAAGTGTTTTGTAAGGCTGCAGAGGTCAACCAATATTCTGTCCAAACCTCTTTAACATTTGTTTTCATAGCAACCATATGAATTTATGTTTCTGTCCAATTATTTGTCTGATGATTCTCCTTGCAATGTTAACACATATGACAGTCCGCCCAATCCACATACAGGTCATCAATACAGATTAGACAGAATCAAACAGCAGCATGGACATATGTTATACTTTTACGACACTTTCCTTCAGGTGAACACAGCTGCTTGACTTCTCATCTCAGACACTTGGCTGTAATCTGTGATTGATTTCCTTTTTTTGTGTCTTTCAGGGAGATGTCCGCATTCACATGATCTATAAATCTGCAGGGCAAGAGGGATTTAATTATCTCCTCAATGGTAAGATGATACCTGAAAACATGAGGATTAATTTAATGTATTGATACATTTTCACTCATTCATGTTAATCATAAAAGTGTGTACTGCGTTTTGGATATATATATATATATATATATATATATATATATATATATATATAACAATAAATGTTTCTGTTTCCTAGGTGATTTTCCTGAGCCGCCGTTTCCCAGCCC